>QANY01013573.1:833211-886313 GCA_003255025.1 Datisca glomerata
GGGGGGGGGGGGGGGGGGGAGAACTATTTTTCTCTATGTGTGTAATTACACACTATATTGATGAGTATCAATTACTGTGTTCTAGAGTTGTGTTGTATCTAATACAATTCACATGGAAATCAAATTGCTATCACACACACACAACTATTAAATTTAAAAAATTGTAAATATACCCCTATATTTCGGAAGAAAACTATTTTCTCTCTGCATGTAATTACACACTGTATTGATGAGTATCAATTACTGTGTTGTAGAGTTGTGTTGTATCTAATACAATTCATGTGACAATCAAATTGCTATTACACACACACATATATGTAGTTATTAAATTTAAAAAATTATAAATATACCCCTATATTTTAAATTTATGAAAATTAACCCCAAAATAACCATCAATGCTGAATTTTGTATATATCCTCTTAGCGTTTGTGTTCTATCGAAATTCATCAATCCGATTGATAAATCTAATTGATCTCTTTCAATTAATTAATTAATTAATTTTTTTATTTACTAATAATCTAATAATTGGAGAATAATAAATTAATTAATTTCAACACAATTAATCATACTTAACTAATTAAATGACGACACCCATCACATATGAGTGTAGGAAATACACCTTGGCACCAAAATACATTTTGGTCCAACTAATATCTTCACTTATATTCCAATTCTCATGAGCTATTCCTGAGACTGAATTAACCCAAATGAACAAAGCTATATGATTCAAATACCCGGTGAATTTTTTATCTTTATAAATTCCCGACCTATATAATCCTATCATCGTACGACTCCACTATAAGTTTGATGCCGAATCAACTCTCGATTCATGCGCGCTATATTTTCTGTTGGTGTAAATAAACTCTTTTATTTCACAGTCCACAAAATAGTTTAACATATTACCCATCATGATTATCAATAACAAGAGGGGGATGTAAATTTACTATTTTACCTCTCTTGTTATTATTTTCTTTACTCGTTTATTGATTGTGAATAAGAAAGACATAATAGTGAATTGACTCAGACAATTTACAAGTCTTAATCAATGACTCAATCCATTGAATACCAGGCTCGACTTATTTATTCACATAAATCAATAAAGCATAAAGTGTTATTGTTACTTTCATAATCCAACCACGGATTTCCATATATGTGAATCGCGTAACTCCAACATAGTTAAATTACGATCCCAACAGCTGAGATATTGTCCGCCAATTCGAACTCACTTATTTGACATATCAAAGATCGCAAGTAATTAAGTCAAGCTACGTATTCACTTCGGGATTAAAGTAATTATGAAAATACTCTTAAGGTGTAGCAATTGGATTTAGAGCTAAGTAAAAGATTTTTGCTCTAAACTAATTTGTTACCGATCTATTCAATATGTTCCATAACACATCTAGGTTAACAGTTTGAGTCTCCACTCCCATGCCCCAAGACTGGCATCCATTGGTTCAATCTAATAGTCGTAATCAGATTCGATTGTCCAGTCGATCCTAGGACTGCGAATAACGTTCTAAACTATCTGAGAAGAGTTTGTTTGGAAGAACCTTATGTCTTTACTCTTCTTACGTTAATAATAGTTTCAGGACTTGAGTAAATTATAAACACATTTTAATTAAAGGAAAACTTTTATTTATTCATTAAATTCAGTAATATGAAATGTTTGAAAAATAACTAAATACTTATAAATAGTTATTACACCATAGTTTATGGAGATAATTCCAACACTATCTACTTCCTTCTTTTCTCTTTAACCTAGCTAATGTAATAGTGATATAAATAGCAAACTTTCTCAATATAGAAGGTGAGGTGAAGTAATACAAAATATACATTTTCCAGCAAGTCTTTCTTGGTATCAGAGCCACCAGGCCAAGGCCAACATGTTTGGTTTAAACTCATCTATCAGCTCCACTGATACAAACAAGGCACAAGAAACAAGTCAAGTCGTGTCTCTCCCAATGAAAATCCAACTTTATATATTTCATTCAGACATGTAAGATAGGTTTGGAAGCAAGTGCAGTAGTGCTAGTATTATCTAAGAAATTTTGAAAGAGCAACTTGAAGCTCAGATTACAAAGATTGTATCCAAGCTAGTCTAGCAGCAGTATCAGAGACTTCGAATCCCAAGTGAATCATGGCAGTTGTGAGTCACGAAACCATGCCCGTGATGTTTGCTGTACAAAATAAAGTGTTTTATTCAATTTACAAACAAACTTCAGTTGAGATATATCTTCAAAATCAGGAGGTTGCTGCATGTAAGATGTCTCTTGTAAATCATCGTGAAGGAATGTACTATTAATATCATCATGTCTCACTTGACATATTCCAAAGAAAACTACCAAAGTTAAAATATCTCGATTCGTGGTTGGTTTAAGAACATGGTTAAAAGCTTGTGTAATCAACGCCAAGTTTTTTATGAAAGCCTTTTACAACAAGTTGAGCTTTGTAACGTCTGATTCTGCCATCTGGATTCCGCTTAAGCTTGAAAACCCACTTACATCCGATAATATTAGCATTAAGAGGACATGGAAGTAAAGATCAAGTAAATTTAACAAGAGCTTCATATTCCTCATTATAGCTGCTATCCATTGAGATGGGATAAGGCTTGTTTATATGTAGAAGGTTCACTATCAGAATATGTGTCAAGAGTTAAATATGCTTTGGGTGTGAAGATACAATATTTGGATCGTGTTTGCTTGGGATAACATGGCTGACGAGATGTTGGTAAGACAACAGAAGGAATTGTTCATTAAGAGAAGAAGTCATTTGGTTAGGAGAATCATCATGTGCTGGAGGATTATCGTGTGTTGGAGGAAATGAAATCGTTGGACTGGAGGAATTTGGGCAGTAACCACTAGTAAATGGTTGGAAAAAAGATGAATATATTAATTAGTGGATGAGGTAGTGAAGAAGGTGAGATAGGTGATGTTGGTGATGTAAGCTTAGAGTGAACACGATAATATATTTATTGGTGGAGTAGTGGATTGAATTAGTGACAATTTAGATTGCGTGTGAGTAGAGGGAAAATATTCTTCATTAAAATAACATAATATATAGATTCGACCATTTGAATTAACATTTATGAGAAGCACCATAACCAAGAAAATGCAAGCTTTTGATCGAAACTCAAGTTTGTGTTTATTATATAGATGAGTATAAGGAAAGCATGCACAACCGAACATCTTGAGAAGGTTATAATCTGAAAGTTTGTGATAAAGACATTCAAAAGATGTACGATTTGTTACAATTGAGGTTGGTAAGCGGTTTATAGGATAAACAACAAAGGCATCTTTCAAGAATTTAAGAAGCGTGGAAGATTGAGCAAGGAGTGTAAAGACTTAATTAATAAATTTATTGGTTTGAATAATGGCGTAAAATGAGTATTTTTGACTTTGTATATTAAATTCAATAAATATTTAGTAAATCTCCCATTTTTATTTAGATTAGAAATAAATAAAAGTTTAGATTTCAAATCTAATAATATGATGAGTCCCACACATATTTTTAATATTATTTTATTAAACATTAGGTTTAGATTATAAATCCAAATTCAAAGAACTTGTAATCCGAATCCAACAAGTAAATATGTGCCCTTAATTTTATTTCTCAATATTTTTAAAAGAGATAAAAGAACTTAGAGCGTCAGATTTGGCTTTAAAACGGAAAATCCAAGCATAACTCGCATCAACAAATAACGCGACTAATTTGTGGATATAATTGGTGTTGGACCCAAAGATCAGCAAATAATTAATAGTTCAAGAGGTGCATTTGCTATAGAAAGTGAATGAGAATAAGAGAGTTTATGTGATTTTTTCAAATGACAAGCATTACACAAATAAAAATTCTATTGTCAATAAACACAAGTTTACAACGAGAAACTATATAACGAAGACAAAGGTAGAGTGAAATTCAAAAGTCAGGTTATTATCAGAGGTCAACTTCGAAACACGAAGATTTTTTATTTGAAATTTCAGGAGCATGTAATAAGTATTTAAAAACAAATGGTTTACTGATACGGAAATAGTAGCACAATCTGTATGAGAAATATGCAAACCTCGTCAATTGCCTACATGGATTTTCTCTGGTCCACTATATTCAGTGGGATAGGCCAGGCTGTTGATATCATCTGTAACATGACTTGATGATCCTGAATCAGGATACTAGTTTAGGTCCACGACAACACCGTGTTGCAATCATTGCAGCCATTTGCACTATTTTTTAGAATTCCCACCAATATATTTATATGACATTCATTCTATAATGATATATTTGGGTGCACCATGGCGAGGCTAACCACACATTTGGCATTGCGGACGAGTTTGATTTTGATATTTTCCTCCACTTCAACCAGGTCCCTTGTCAAATTTATTGAATTGTTGCTGATCATTATTTTAGGTATAACCCCCGCGAGACTGTCACCATTATTGTTAATGGGACAAGTTAAATTATTAGATTTAATCTGATTGTTAACTTGAACGGTAACATTTGTGAGCAGGTAAAATTTCACATGACACGTGTTAAGATTTAGATCAAAGATTCTATCGAAAAGAAGATAGATCGAGAACTGTAGGATCAACTAGACGGTTATGAAGGACAGACCAATCAGATAAAAGTACATAAATTATCAACGTGACAATCCAAAGAGAAGCTAATCAAGACCATTAGATTGATAAGACGATCAATCTGTGTAACTAATTGAAGGCTTATAAATAGAGACAATATGTAACTCCAAAAGAGGTCTCAAGAAGAGAACAATTCTCAACACTCATTAGCCTTGTCATTTCTCCATAATGAAATGCTATCAAAATCTATCCGTGTTTTTTCTTTCATTTGAGAGGTTTTCACGTAAATCATGACGTATTTACTCTCTCATTCTCTCTCTATATTTTCATATTATGATGTAAGAAATTCACGATCGATTATCTAATACAGTGAATTTTTTTCTTTACATTTGGTGCTTTCATTAAGAGATGAGAAAAAACTCAAGAAATCCCTCCCTATATGCTTAAAATCAAATCAAACGTGCTTCCAACAACGAAAACAGAAGAAGAAACTGATGCGGAAACAGAAATGAAAATGACTACGTATCAAAAACAGAGTGGAGAATAGTAAATTCACTCATTAGTATTCAATTGATTTATCTATTTTGTACAATTATTATTTTAAAAAATTATTATTAACAAAATTTGTGGAATTAAATTATGCAAATTCAACAACCACCACGAGGGGCCGGCGAAACCCACGAAATGCCACTCACGGACTGCCGGACGATCGAAGCTTCGTTGACGAAAGCTAGGCCAAGAGAAACCGAAAAAAGAGAGGAAGGAGATAAAAAAAGAAATCCATTCGAAGGAAAGAAAGATGAGTTATAGAGCTTAGACCAGAGAGCGTGCAAAGTTCAGATCAGAAACGTCATAGAGCTTAGACTGGAAAAGCTCATAAAGTTTAGACCAGAAAAGCACATAAAGTTCAGACTAAAAAGATCATAAAGTTCATACCAGAAGAGCTCAAAAAGCTTAGACCAGAAGAGCTCAAAAAGTTCAGATCAGGAAAGTTATAGAGCTCATACTAGAAAAGCTCATAAAGTTCAGACCAGCAGAGCTCATAAAGTTCAGACCAAAAGAATCTCATTAAATTTAGACCAGAAGAGCTCAGAAAGTTCAGATCAGAAAAGCTTATAAAGTTCAGACCAGAAGAGCTCGTAAAGTTCAGACCAGAAGAGCTCAGAAAGTTCAGACCAGAAGAGCCTGAAAAGTTCAGATTAGAAAAGTCATAGAGCTCAGACCAGAAAAGCTCATAAAGTTCAGATCAGAAAAGCTCATAAAGTTTAGGTCAGAAAAGCTCAGAAATCTCAGACCAGAAGAGCTTAGAAAGCTCAGACCAGAAGAGTTCAAAAAGTAGATATCAAAATAGCTCAGAAATGTCAGACCATAAAAGCTCAGAAAGCTCAGACCAGAAGAGTTCGAAAAGTAGAGATCAGAATAGCTCAGAAAGCTCAGATAAAAAGCATAGAAAACTCATATCAGAAAAGCTCAGAAAAGTCAGACTAGAAGAGTTATGAAAGCACATATCAGAAAAACTCAGAAATCTCAAATCATAAAGCTAAAAAGGCTTTAGAACAAAAAAAATTTGAATTTAGGGTTTTAGAACAGAAAGTAGAAGTCAGAAATTCAGAACAGAGAAGGTTCAACGCTTCAAAAAGAGAAAAGCTAGAACTTTAAGAGTATCAAAATTTTAGAACAAAAATTTGAAAGAATTTCAGAATAGAAATTCATTAGAAAAGAAAAAAAATGTTAGAGAAAAAATTTCAGAGCAGAAATCCCAGAGAAAAGAGCAAAGAAGATTACGTTCACTTCAGTTAAGAAAGCTGCCACTTTAGAACGAGAAAATTTTCACTTCAGAACGGGAAAGCTATCACTTCATAACATAATGAGGAAGCAAAAAAGACAGCCATTCAAATTTTTAGAATGGAAGGCTACAACTTGATAACCCTTCAAATGAACTTTATGAGAAAATAAAAGATGTACAAACAACGAGAACAGAAATGTCCTAACAACGGGAAGAGAAATGTCTTAATAATAAAAGCGACAACAGGAGCGGAAATGGAAGCTGAAATGAAAAAAGATGGAAGAAAAATCACATAATTATAAAGATATGGGAGTATACTTCATGGAGAATTTAACGGAATTCAAGTTGGACTCCAGATCAAAAGTATGGTAGTCTTCGTACATGAAAGTAAACTTAATTACGTCTTGGACATTTAATTTTTTTTAATTGAATCAAGAAGAATTACATAGCATATAATATATCATGAGAAGCATGTAGATATCTGTTTGAAGAATTTTGCAGAATTTGATTTGGAGCTCATGAGAAAAAGTTATGACGATTCTCACGGATGCTGCTCTAGAAAGTGAATTATGCAGAACCTTAAATTTAAAAATTAAACTGCATTGGCTGGGAGCCAACTGCATGATGAATCTTATATCAACAAAAAGATACATAAATCTACTTTGTGAAGAATTTTACGGAAATCAATTTGAAGCTCTCGATCAAAAGTTATGGCGACTCTTATTGGTGCTACTCAGGAAAGTAAATATATGAATGCTTCTCAAGTTTTATTTTTAAATTGTATCAATTATTCTCAATATTTTCCTATTATGATGTAAGAAATTCTCGACCAATTATCAAAGACGGTGAATTTTTTCTTTACAATTTACTCAAAACATTGAGTCATCCTTGGACACATTATTTCATTTAGGGGCATTCATGGTTTGGTTTGGTAATATTGTCTAACTGAACCAAATCATTTATAAAAATGAATCGAACTAACAATTTTGATTTTGTTCGGGACTTCTTTTCTACCTTAGTAATGAAAAAAAACTTTTTTTAAATTTTAAAAGTAAATTACTAAAAATAATAAAAAACTAAATTTTCAGTTCAGTATGAAATTACATAACAAAAAACTAAAAAATATAGAAAACTAAAGTTTATGTTTGGTTCAATTCGAAAATGGTCAAAATTTTGAACCAAACGGAAATTTTAGTTCTTTAATTCCGTCAGACTAAACCTAACCAAACCCACTAAAGAACTTACTGAACTAGTTATTTTTCAGTTTGATTTGGTTAGGTCAGTTTGAGACAAAAAATTTCACCCTTAGTTTCGGTAAAGAAATGTAAGGAACTAAGAGAAGAGAAGAATGAACTAAAAAAGATAAGAAGAAAAGAGAGTAATGAAAGTTTACAGGTGAGCTTAGACTTTCATTGACCTTTACTCACTTTAAGAATACATTATATAGAAGCTTAATTAAGCTAACTACCTCGACTAACCACAGTGCTAAACTAACCTATTAGTTACATTAAGCCACGTGATTACTGAAATGACACTGAAGATTAACTAACTGTTAACTACCTGAGGCTAGTTGGCAAGGTTACTGATGTGAGTCTTCATGAGCTGACATGATAGCTTTATCATCCAAACTGAGGTGATTATGTTTCCCCCTCAAGTTGAAGGAGGTGATAATAACCTGAAGCTTGTTTTTAAGGTAACGGAACCAAGGTGCAGACACCGCTTTAGTGAGAATATCAACAAGCTGATATGTAGAAGGGACATACCTGTCTTCTACGCTTTTGTTTGTGACTTTATCTCTCATAAAATGAACATCTAGTTCACTGTGCTTGCTTTTAGCATGAAGCACGTGATTTGAAGCCAATGATAGAGCACTAATATTGTCAACCCACAAAATAAGAGATAAAGAAGTTTTGAAATGAAGTTTAGTAAGAAGATTTTGAAACCACTGGATTTCTGCTGTAACATTAGGTATGGATCTGTACTCACTCTCTGTACTGGGTGTAGACATTGATTGATTGTTGCTTCTTAGATGACCAAGGCATCAAATTATCATCAAGGAATATGAGATATATTAAAATCTAAATTACTAAAACTTTAGTTGGTTACTGCAAATTGAGTTTAACTTTATTTGACAGTCCACAACACATAATTATTCACGTATAAGTCTAACATTGGATTGACCTAACATGGAGCATATCATCGCCTTTCGTTGGGGGTACTTGCTGCCTACTAGAGCATATCATACGTGAGGGTGTTCAGGAAAAAGAAAACATTTGGTGTAAGTTAAGGCAAGACGATGTAGTTTTAGTTTTATTAAAATACACCGTTTTGTTTTGACGGAACAAGAACTAAAGTTAGATAAATGATTTAATTTGTTAGTTTTTCATAGTTGAAGGTTTTTGTTGTAAGGTTAAAAAATTTAAGTTTTAAAGTATAGATCAGTAATAGTTTGAGGATGCAAACTGTAATTCTTTAAAATCACTTTTCCTAACTATTATTAAATTAGAAAAGAACTGCTTTTAACAAAATAGAAAAAACTATTTTTTAAACAAAAACTAAAAAGTTTAAAAAGCATCATCAGTTGATGTAAATTAAAGAAAAAATCTCGAAGTCTCAGTCATTTATTGTCTCTTCAAAGTTTTCTTAATGACTTGGGTCCATCTCTCTTATGAATTAACAAGAAGCTTCGTCGAAAAGAGTCACCTTTAAATTCCACTCGAATATTCCGTACTAGGTATTGAAGTTTAAACATTTCTTAAAACCCCTTTTCCTCCTTTTTATGGATCTACAAATTTATTCTAAAATAAAAAATACTGATGAAAAAACAATTCTGAGAATATAAGATACCCAAAAAGCATATTTTTTCTTTTTATTTGTTAATTTTATTAAGAATCTTGGTTTTTTTAATTTTTAAAAGCATCCGTACTGGACAACATTTTGTTGGCAAAGAGTGGGACTACATAGGGATAGGGTTGACTATTCTTTTTATTAATGAATGACATCTGTATATAGTTTTTGAGTTCATACTCTATAAATATATAAATAGAGCCAAACAAAAAGAAATATTTATTGACAACCACGTGCAATATGCGTAATAAAAGATTAGTTTAATTTTTTTTATGGTATCTAATTGTTCCTGTCAAAGTATTGGTTCATCTTTTTTATTTTGTTAAACAAAGGATTGTTTATTCCTTATATCATCATGATTAATACGAGGTGATACAATGATTAATGATCATAACATGAGAATAAGATCACATCATGTTTCGTTGAATATGAGTATAATTAAGGGCTCAGATATATTTAACATCAATTGAGAATCTCAAAATATAGGTGAACTCATTGCCAGATCACGACGCACCATTTTAATAGGTGAACTCATTCCCATGTCACGACACACCATTTTAATTTACGAAGATGTCTCCATCTTCAGAGAGCTATAAGATGAAGCTTCGTAGAAAGTTACCTTCAAATCCCGCGCGGTATATACGGTACAAGGTATTGAAGTTGAAGCGCGTTTTTTTTTGCCTTTAATCTTTTCCCTTCTTTTATCGTTTGAAGTCTGCTCCTTTCTTGTTTTGCACTGTTGGTACAAATTCTTCCATTCTGATGAAAATTTGGAAGATATCTCTCAGACTTGGATCTTCTAACGAGTGAAAGAATCTCATTTCTCTGCAACTTCATCTTCTTTAGACCACTTTTTTTGTTTTCATTTTCTTTCATTTCTTACAAGCGTTGTTCAAATACCTTTTCTTTTCTTCTTCTTCTTTTTTGTGTGTGTTTTGGGTTGGGAAAGATGGCCGTTTTGTCGTTGGCTTCTCTGCCACTGGGATTTAGATTCAGACCCACCGATGAGGAGCTAATCGATTTCTACCTTCGCTTGAAGATCAATGGCAACGACGACGATGTCAAGGTTATTCGCGAAATTGATGTTTGTAAATGGGAGCCCTGGGACCTGCCTGGTATTATTCCTTCTCTTTCACTCACTCCGACTCCCTTGCCTTCACGATCCTTTTTCTGACGATTAACGTCAATAATTTGTGAGTTTTATGTTACTGGTTCTTCACGGAGCTCTGGAGCTTTTTTCCCCTTTTGCTCGTTTCTGCTGAAATATAATTAGGGTTTATGTTAACCCCTCTGATTTAAATATCCTCATTCTGGGTTCATGTTATTTTCTGCTAAATTCACGTCTTAAGAGAAAGATTTTAGTGTTCATTTTTTCAAAGTAAAGATTTTGGTGTTCATCTTTGAGGATTGGTATTTTACATTTGCTACTTCAGAGCCTCGTAATGTTGGATGTAGATTGTTAAATTTGTCCAGCTATGGTCAGATTCCAATTCAACAGCCTCATTCTTTTTCTAAGAGAATGTCCTATTTTCAAATTGGGTACAGATTTATCAGCGATACAGACGAAGGATCCAGAGTGGTTCTTCTTTTGCCCTCAGGACCGAAAGTATCCCAATGGGCATCGGTTAAACAGGGCTACTAGTGCGGGGTACTGGAAAGCGACTGGCAAGGATCGGAAAATCAAGTCTGGGGCAAACTTGATCGGAATGAAGAAGACGTTGGTCTTCTATACCGGCCGTGCTCCTAAGGGGAAGAGGACCAATTGGGTTGTGCATGAATACCGTACGACACTTGAGGAGCTTGATGGCTCTAAACCTGGCCAGGTTGTCTTCTTATCTTTCTTTCCCTGTTTCTGTTTTCCTAATGGTTTTGTGAGATTCAGTTCCTTCATCTAGCATACTTAGTGAGTGATTTTTTTATGGTGTATTAATAGCTGGAAGTCATAATATAATCTGTTATAGAGGACTCTTTGATTGAACCAAATTCCTTTCCTATGTTGAAAGTCGAAACTATTTCAGTCTCCTTTTAGTTGAGAGTTCCCATGCTGAAAGTTCTGTTAGCTATCATTCAAAAATTCTCTGTTTTCTTCGAATTATTTTCAAAACCTGCTGCTTTATTTGAATGAGTGAGCCACTATGCATGAGAAACAAAAGGTTCCCTTAGCTGAAGAGTTTTTGGAATACATGTCCATTTCTGTCACACGATCTGCTTCTAATGCTACACGTATTGAATTTATCTGTTTGTGATGCAGCTTGTTTTCTCAAATTACTACAGTTTTAGTTTCCTAATGAAGTCACATTAATTTGAACATCATAAAAAAACCCATTTTGTTTTTCTATTGGTTTTGATTATGATGTGTTATATTGGTGTGTATTGTTGGTTGCAGAGTGCCTTTGTCATTTGTCGTTTATTTAAGAAACAAGATGAGAGTATTGAAGAGTCCAACCTCGATGATGCTGAACCCGAACATACTACGTCGTCTCCCACTACTGACAAATATTCTCCAGAAGATATACAATCTGATCTGGGACAACCTTCTGTTTCTCCATCTCTGGGAAAACAGGCTGAAAAATCAGATGTAGCACTAGCAGCATCCGAGCTATTCTGTCCCATTGATGTATCAGCTGAAATCTGTGTTTTCGATCCTTACGACGCAGAAGTAAGAATGACAACTTACTTTTACCTTCTTTGACTTGCTTTTATGGATAATTGAGATCTATCACTAAATGTGTTCTGTGATTCTTAATTCAGGTTGGAACGCTGCTGGAAGAAGACTGGAAAGTCTGTTCTGGACCGATGCTGGAACGGCTAGATAGTAAACTCTTTTCCCCATTGCACTCACAGATGCAAGCAGAGCTAGGATCTTCCGGCATGTACTGCTCTGGTTCATCTGGCATGAACCACGGCCCTAACACGAATTTACGCGATCGAACAAATGAACCAGATGGAACGAATGAACCAGACGCCTATATTTCTCAATTCCTTGATTCAATATTTAATAATTCGGAAGATCAATCGTTTGGAGATTCTGCCTATGAAAAGCTTTTGGCACTTGAAACTGTGGTTCCATACAATGTCGTAGATAACTTGGCCAATGGATTAGACATCAGATCGATAAAAAATGAGTTAGTCATCACACCGGATATGTTGGAACCACATGCGATGGTGAGTAGCTTTCTAACAGTTGTTTATATGGGACTGTATGTCATTAGCTGTATTGTTCCTCCAGTGAGTAGTGGGTTCATTCGAAATTATTCAACGTGTTTTAACTGTTTTGTTTATGGTGTTGGGTCAAGTTAGTTATCAGAAATCCGCAAAGGCTTAGCTCAGTGGGCAAGGTTCTAGGGGCCTGGAGGTTTACTCCCTCCGAGGTCTCGAGTTTGAATCTATCGAGTGTCACTTTTTGTGACCATTGGCCTGGGGAATTAAATGCCCCCTAATTTATCTGATGTGCACTTGCAGGAAACTCCTAGTCAAGGCATGTGTACCCTTGAGATTAGTCGGAGCTAGAAAAGCTTCAGATACCCGATGCTAATCCAAAAAAAAGTTAGTTACTAGAAAAATAACCTTTTTGATTTTTCTCATGACTCCAGATTGAGCTAGACACAGAAAGCGCGTTTTATCTAGGGGACATTGACAGAAAGACTCATACAGATATGGGAACAACTGTAGAAGGTCAAGGAATGGAAGCTCAATCTTCCAATCTAGAGTCTTTGTCTAACTTTGCTTCTGAGCAACTGGAATCAAGCAATCATTTGTGTGCGGTGGGCAGTGATGATGGTGGAATCGGGATAAGGATAAGGAGCCGCCAGCTACAAAATCAACCAGTTGCTGATAGATATTTTCTGCAAGGTTCTGCTCCTAAAAGGCTACGCTTGCAACGTAAGCTTCAAGTGCAGCTCAGTATGAAATCCAGTGATTGGAGCAGTGGATACAAAAACCAAGAATCGAAACCAATTGTTGAAGAGGTGAGGATGATGTTTTTATGGTTTTGGATAGAATAAACCGACATCTACAATTGGCCCGCCTAAGTGTAATATTTATTGGTGTGCAGGTAAATGATGTTCATTCTTGTAATTCACCAATCGGTTTCGATGTTAGTAAAGGTTTACAACTGAGCAAAGAGTCAAGGCAAAAGCACAAGTTGAATAAGGTTTTCTCAAAGGCTCCATCTCCCTCAAACAGGTCGTGTGGTTTAATGTTTGGGCTGCTTCTAGTTTTAGTCGGGTTCATAGTATTGTATCGAGTTTTCTCAAGCTTTGAACTTCAGGAATACCCTTTTTCTCCCTACAGTTAGTTACCCATCGGCTTTTTGTCCAGTTTTGGGTGTTATCACTTGTAGGACTAGCGGGAAGACTGTTTAGGTTTGTGTATATGTAATTATGTTCATTTTCAGGTAGCTGACTCAGACATTTGACACTTGGAGTCTCAGACGAAGTTCATTGTGTACATTCAACTTGCATGTGTTTTTGTAACTTGAATTGATGGACGCGAGTTAAATTGATTAGTGTATAATGTTTCGTTAATAATCATCAAGATCAATTGAGATCATTGTTGGATTTGATCGATTATGTTTAAAGGTTAATTTGGATGCAGGTTTGTACTAGCAGATCATGTAAACAGCCTCTGGTTTGATGCCCAAGATCATTTCTTTTACAAATGGTAAAAAATATGATTTTTTTCTCAGATAATTTCCTAGTGTGAAGCAAAGACAGTCAAGAATGAGATCACTGTCTCAAGGTTGCGGATAGGAATGGTGTATGTGGTTTATAAGGGGAAATTTCAACGATACCAGCTGGTATATCCTTCATTACGCGATCAAGTCAGAATGACTTACCATATATTGTAGTTTTACTGTATATAAGGAACTACCCTCTCACCTAAAAAAAATTGGAATCCAAGTCGAACCTTTATCCCTTCAAGACACTTGTGAAGACGAAATCTCTTAAAAGAGCTAACCTTTCCTCGTAGACAAATTTAAATAGCAATATTCATAAATAGGCAATTAAAAAAATCATAAGAAATAACCATAATATAAAAAAACCTCAAAAATAGCAGACTGACATGATTTTTGAAAAATATACATTCAGGCGCAAGATATATTTTCGTCCCAGCACTTGTTCTAAATTTTAATAATTTATATAATATATATGGTATATATCATATATATACTTATGCAATTTTCATAATATAATATATATATATATTATATAAATTTTATGGATAAAAATTCAAAAATTTTACTAACCCGGATGAGTAACGGTTTTTGGCGCCGAGTTTTCATTCTTTTACAATTAGGATGACTATTTTTATTTCGTTTTATCTTTAATAATTTTTATTTTTTTTGTAAAAATAATCTATTCTTGCCGTGGCCATCACACAAGAAGTATTGATAAATAATTTATTTTCACTCTTAATTGTATTCGATTCAACTTTTTGTCGATTAAAGTAGTTTTTTTTATTAAAATTATATTATAAATTTAAAAAAATAATAAAAATATATAAATCGAAATCATCAAGTTTAAAATATAAAATATGTGTGATAACCGAATCCATCTTGTCGTGAATTAAAAGCGATTGAAAATTTGGAGAAAACGTAATGAAGAGAGAGTAACACTCACGTGTCAAGTCGCGTATGCAGCTTTTTCGGATGATATTGCTACAATGGTCAAACAAATGGTCATTGCCGTCGTTCTCTTTCCTTGCTCGGTGTGCCGTTGATCGTTCGTAGTTGAACCACAACAATGGTCTCCCCTTCAGTTTTAAATGCTTTCCGCTATTCGCTTTTCTTGTTTACTTCTCTGTGTCCAATCCATTCCTCCCAGAGCCTTTCCAATTCCCACGCTAAGCAAATTCTAAGCGCAGCTCAACAAGACAAAGATTGGTTGGTTTCAATAAGGAGGCAAATCCATGAATACCCAGAACTCCGCTTCCAAGAATTCAACACCAGCTTTCTTATCCGCAGAGAACTCGATAAACTCGGCATCACTTACACATACCCACTTGCGAAAACCGGAATTGTTGCTCAGATTGGCTCTGGTTCTCCCCCAATTGTCGCTCTTCGAGCCGACATGGATGCTCTCCCATTGCAAGTAATTCCAAAGTCTAATTTTCATTATGTTCCCTTTTAGAAGTTTATTTGCGTTTCTTTTGTTTTTGTGGGAATTTGCTTTCTGGTTGGTGAATTGTGCCTTTGTGGGTTGTTTTGTGTAGGAGCTTGTACAGTGGGAGCATAAGAGCAAGATTGATGGTAAAATGCACGGCTGTGGACACGATGCCCACACTACAATGCTTCTTGGCGCTGCTAAGTTACTTAATCATCGAAAAGATAAGCTCAATGTGAGATTTTAAATTAGATGAGTATGCAAGTGTTTGACATGAATTGTTAGACCTTCTCATACTTATGTAAGCTAAATACATGCAATTTAGAAATTTTTTACGAGGAGTAGGGAGTCTATTGGTCTGGTATTGATGATGCTTCATGGTTGATGACAGTATGATGAGGACATATCCCCGTAGGATACGTTTGGAGTCTCTGGAAATTATAATAAAAAGCTAAAGAAATTTATATGGGATACTATGTCTATTGTTTGGCGCATTTGGAGTATGATGACGAGGAAACAGTCATAGTCTTAGTGGTCCAAATGGATTTAAACACGAATAAAATGTGGACGTTCATGACAAAAGACTTTTTTCTATCCTAATAACTCGGGATATTCTGGTCTCTTTTAGCTTAACGTTGAGAGGGCCTAAAGCTTCTTCACTGAAAGTCCCGAACAATCTAAGGAGTTCGCTCCTATTCAATACCAAGGCATTGACCAAAAATACATGTTAATATGACCCATGATTATGAATGTGGGGATGTCAGTCCCATGAAGAGTTCATTACAAGGAATTGGAACTAGATCCTGTATGATGTGTTCATGGTGGTTCACTCAGTCCACTTTAACCAATTATAGTTTCTGAGTCTGTTATTATGATTTGAAACCGTTTCTCTTAATCTAATGTGAAGGGAACAGTCAGACTTCTATTTCAACCTGCAGAGGAGGGAGGTGCTGGTGCATCACATATGATAAAAGATGGTGCTCTTGGTGAAGCTGAAGCAATCTTTGGAATGCATATTGATTCTGAAAGCCCAACAGGGACCATATCAATTATTTCAGGACCTGTCCTGGCTGCTGTATGCTTTTTTGAAGTTAAGATAGTGGGAAATGGGGGCCATGCTGCAGCGCCACATACCAGTACGGACCCATTACTTGCTGCATCATTTGCAATTTTGGCATTGCAGCAGCTGGTCTCAAGAGAAAGTGATCCCCTCAGCAGTCAAGTATGTTGATACTTTCTGGTAATCTAAAATTCCCACAATAATCCTTTGTTACTCAAAACTAACACACTCTTTAAGGTAAAACACCCTAATCCTTTACTAGCAATAGTATAAACTGAAAACTCAGAAATATCACACAGATATATAGTGGTTCACCCTCAATGTGAGAGTTACGTCCACATATTCTCAAGCCTCACGCTTTTCTGTTTTTTCCTAAGAACCACAATGACCGGCTGTCTAAAAATCCTTTTTATAGTGGATACTAGGGCAACCTAAAAAATATACAAATACTCGTGCAAATCCTTTTCATGGTGAAGATATTAGACAACTTAAAACAGGTAACGAAATACCCATAAACCCCGAGCACTAATACTCGCAAAGAGAACTTTACCACTTCCCTCGCAACTCCCATGTCGACCTTACCTTGAAGGTCAACACACTTGTTTTTTTTTTTTGCGTAGTGCATGATTAGGCTCTGCATTCTAACATAGATGTAGATCATATAACAGTGGTACAATGAACAGAAAACTTGACAAAATCTTAGTGCAAGCTTGTTTCATAGCCTAAAAATGAGACCTCCTTTTGTTGAATGTCACCTTTCTCTTAAATCTTCCGATCTAGATTAATCCATGTACGCCTAAGCTAGCTCAAACATCTATTAATATAAAAAAGATCTGTCTATTCTCATTTTCCCCCAAACTTATTTAAGTCATGGATTGATTTTAAAACGAAGTTGCTTATTTTGTGTCATGTTGAAATCACTCATCTTGATGCTAATACTTGGCTTTTCCCTGAAGGTCTTATCTGTTACTTATGTCAGAGGCGGGACTGTCTTGAACGTTATTCCTCCGTACGTTGAATTTGGCGGTACTTTAAGAAGTCTTACCACTGAAGGTCTGCATGAACTCAGTCGACGGCTAAAAGAGGTAAGTTATTTATTTCATTACCTCTATCCTCTCGGCCCTGTAGGAAATATTTTGATAAAAAAGGATCCAGGATCATAAGCCCGTTTCAAAAGAATTAATGGACTGAAGAAACGGATTTGATGATGTCGTTATAAATGTGGAAACTTGTAGGTTATTGAAGGACAAGCCAGAGTGCACAGATGCAATGCATACATAGACATGAAGGAAGAAGAGTTTCCTCCATATCCAGCTGTAGTGAATGATAATAGCTTGTATCATCATGTAGAGAGGGTGGGTAAACTTATATTCGGTGCAGAGAATGTCAAGGAAGGGAAGAAGGTGATGGCAGGTGAAGACTTTGCATTCTATCAAGAGGTGATACCAGGATTCATGCTAAGTATCGGAATTAGGAATGAGGGCGTTGGATCGGTACACTCACCGCACTCCCCTCACTTCTTTCTTGACGAACAAGTCCTCCCATTTGGGGCTGCATTGTTTACTGCTCTTGTTGAGATTTATATGTCCGAGCACCAAAATCCCATTTTGCAGTAAAGAATTTCACACAACCAACTGGCACCATTTTCTGCTCTGACACGTGTTTCAAGCAGTAGGTTTTATTGTTCTGTCCTGTTGGACCCAACCAAAAGTATTTTTCGAAGTTAGAAGCGTCATGTATTGTATTATGTATACATCTCAGGCATTGTTTGCAATCAATGTGAGAGTTATTGTACAAAAAGTTATGATCTTCATATGGTAAGTGAAGTCAGAAAGTTCATGTACTTGACTTGAAAACGTGACAATAGGATACATATATGATGTTCTGAAGCAGACATGGGCAAAACCATTCAAGTTATGTGAGCTCATAACATGGTATTTTTTTTCTTAATGCTTACAACCTCAAACATGGGTTACTATCCAATGTGCTGTAAGATGTTTGGTTTGTTGGGACAGCTTGGGGCCAAATCAAAGTACTTTACAAATTGAGTTAATGGACATGGGTGTGAAAAAAAGAAGAATTTTAAAAAAACAAGCCAAGACCCACTCCCATATGGAGTGAAGATTCATCTCCTCTCCTAGCTTTTTTTTTTCTTAATGAAGAAAAATTTAACAAATGAAACAAAACATGTTCTCTCTGTCAAAAAGAAAATATCGTCTCATCTCTTCATCCATCCTTCTTTGTCCGAAGAAAATATTGTTCAATCTGATAATTGGTTTGTTAAAGGTAAGTTTATTATCACCAAAGGTAAATTTATTATCACTAAAAGAACATAATTTAGCAGTCTTTTCTTATGATGACCTGGTCGAGAGAGTACGATACATCGGTGTAGAAGATTGAGTGGGATCTGTGAGGTTGGTTATCGTAAGGCCTAAGAAAATTTCTCCAATGCAACAGCTCACGAGAGTAAAGAGGCTATAGATAGACAGTAGTACATAGTCCACAATACAAACTGAAACAACTAACAAGTTTAAACAACTAAGAAGTTTAAACAACAAAACTAAAAGCCTTAACTTTCAAACTGATAATTTAAAACCCAAAAGTAGAAAATATGCATTAAGTTATTTAGAGTACATAATCTTGCTGTCAATTCTTAAAAGAATTCTAAGTCAATGGGTCTCCATGAGAGATTTGTGTTTGTCCTTTCTAATGATTGTCAGGTAGATGAATTCATTAATTATCCCAAAAATAGACCTTGAATGTCTACGTGGAAGTCATCCGGAGGGCAGATTTCTCCTCAACCATAAACAAAAAATTAATTAAAAGCCACGCAAGTAAAGCATTATATGAAGATATATGCTGGCAAGTGGCAATAGTATTTACCTCTTATTTACAAGGCAGAAGTAAAGGTGGAATCTGACCCATGCAGAGGCTTTGTAAGCAAATCCTTTCACGCCCAAAAAAACTATTAAGTTTGGAAATCAACTCACTAATCACTACCATTTTCTATGCAGTTGAGTTAGTATAAAACAACATAAGAAATTAAAAAGAAACTTTTAAGTGACTGTATAACGTAATGAACAATGTTTATTATGATAATGACTAGTAAATTTAGTTTCATGTTATTTATTTATTGCGATTTATTACGTCGTCAAAACAAAAATGTAACAATTCATGATTCGTTTTCCATGTTGTCCTCATATTTGCATCTTTGACAGTAAGACATCAACCTTACGTTGGAGAGTTGGGACAAACGTATATCACTTGGTGCTAGCTTTGTCTGCAGCACTAACTATACACTCTCAACATTATCTTCTATCAATGTTACGTGCAATTTATTTAGTTCACATATTCCACGCAATCATTGTCGTAACCGTCTGAATATCTAATAAAATTATTTATGCAAATTTTAATTTTTTTTGTCAAAATTGCAAATTCTATATGAATTGAGAAATATTATGACTCAAACTTATAATGTCTAGTATGGACACGATAACTTAACCATTGTGTCTATTCCTCTTATGGCATTTCATATTAATCTATTTTATATTAAAAGAGGATTAAGGAATAAACTTTTATGTTTCTTTTCCTCTTTAAACCCACTCAAAAATATAGTACGAAATAGGAGTTTCACATCTTTTTCATTTAACTCATTTACCTAATGAAATTTCATTAATAGTTTGTAAACTTCAATATGTTTTCAATATTATATAATTAGAAACGTGAATGTTTGTAAAAATAAATTTGGGGTGTTTTTCAAACAAGGAATAATTATATTCAGTCAATAATAATGTGTTCCTTAGTAATTTTTAAAAATAACGCTATGTTATATTAACGTATTTTAGCAAAACAGAACTCGTATGAATTTTGAGAAATACATTACTATATTTTTGATAAAAAAACTTATCTCTTAAAAAAATAATAATTTTTTAGGAATGTGAGAAATTGATGAAATGAAGTCTTTTTTTTATAATATTCAAATATCAATATTATATACAATATAATTTCAACTATCAAATTTTCAATTTAACATATCTTTATTTATATACATATGTTCGAACAATTAAACTTTTAATATATAACTAGGTGCTTTGCACGTGCCACAGTGCCTGGTCATTATAACATCATCATATGAACAATTCGATATATTTTATTTTTCGTATATTATTAAGGAGACGTACATAATAATGATTGATGAATTGTTGAAATAACAACTACTCATAATTCTACACAAACTACGTAAGATAATATTTACTTCATAATATAACACATAACATAAAGTTAAAAAATTTATAGAAACATGCATGTTTTATCATTTTTTATATTATGGTTATTTATCTACATCGAGATAAAAAACTAACCGGAACATATACAAAGTATAGTCAACTTTATTTTTATTAAACATATCATAAAAAATAAAAAAGTTTAAAAGCCACTTTGTTATCTTCTCCTATTTTCCTATTGTTCTTCCCTTCAGCTTCGGTCTGCCTCCGTATGATTCCTCTTATATCTCTATTTCTATCTCACTATTAGAGCTCTGAGGTTAATGCCGCATCTACTTATCTTTGGAATTAGACTAAAACTCATCATCACTTTTCTTAAAATGTCAGAAATCATAATATAGAACCAAGTTAACAACAGAGTAAAAAATAAAATCAAGATTGATTCACAACAAAACATGGATGAAGACAAAGAACCAAAATTGAAAATTAATACACATCAACTTTGAAATTCCTATTCTGATAAAGGAATGGACCACTAAAATGGTCGTTGTACTTTTTCTGAGGCATTTGCTCACTGTAAGCTCTCGAATTCCAGTTACTATCATTATCCACAAAATCATAAAAAATTGCTTGTATGGGTACCTAAATTCAAGATTATAGTTACAGTTAGTAAATGCAAAAATATATTTTGCCAAGTAACTAAATACAAAAAGAATAAGAATCCTTGTTAGACAATGAAAATGCACATGTTCGTTATCAGAAAAGTAAAACTCTCAAAATATGAATACAATAAGTCAAACGACAACAAAAGAAGATGATGAAATCACCAGAATCTAAACTTTTCAGGACAAGCTAAAGGATATATGTAAACAAAGTAACATCAAGATTTGTATCCTACTGCATTACACTTATTCCTAATGAATCTATACCATACTAAAGAAATAACTACAACCAAACTAAAACCAAAGATAGAAACATCACCTTGAAGTACCTAATTAACTTCATATACATTGGAACACCTTCTCTGCTTATGGCCCTAAATGTTTCCATGACAGGCCAAACAAAGCCATAACCAATGCCCATAATTACATTGCCAAGTATCTCTAATCACAGTCTATATTGCTATTGGTATTGGAACAATCAAAGTCAGAAGGCATTTCATGAATGAGCTAAACTTTTTTGTCTGCTTCCAAGTTGGAAAAAGAAAATCAAAACACATTGCAGTAGTTATTAAAAATGCGTCTTAACTATTTAGTATCAATTTAACCGTGAACAATCTGAAAGATAAGAAAAAAAAACCTTATAATACAGTAAACACCTCAAATAAGATGCACTAGCTATGAGTCAATGACGACACCAAAATAAATAACAGCACATCAATCACAAAATATTGATCTATAAATCAATGCAAAAAGCTAGAGCCATCAGTGTAGACCGAAATCACAACACAAGATAACTATAGTGAAAACAGATTATAGTTTAAAATAATCATCAACAAAGCAGAACTCATATAAGCATTCACGACTTAAAGTAAATGACTTTGTGAAGAAAATGAATAAGAAAATGAACACATGACATCAGAATACAAACATAAAAATTGATATAAAAAATCAATATTTATAGCCAACTATAATAGAAATAAGCATCCAGATATATCAAAACAAATGGTAATTTAGAAACATAATACATAACAAAAAAATTTTTGCAACAAGGAAAACCAACCTAAATCAAAATCCACTTCAAAAATTAAGAAGTTTATAAGAATCATATAACAAACGAAAAACAAAAATTCAAGAGTTAAATCCACTCAATTCAACACTGAAGTCCAGAAATTAGACCATTACAGTAGTTTCAAATTTGAAGGCATTTCTTGAATTGGCCAAACTTTTTTGTTCTGCTTCCAAGTTGGAGAAAGAAAATCAAAACGCATTGCAAGTAGTCTTTACAAACGCGCCTTAACTATTTAGCATCAATTCAATAGTGAACAATCTGAAAGATAAGAGGGGAAAAACTTATAATGTAGTAAATACTCCAAACAAGATGCACTTGTCATCAGTCAATGACAACACCAAAATAAATGACAGGACATCAATCGCAAAATTTTGATCTATAAATCAATGCAAAAAGGTAGAGCCATCAGTGTAGATAAAAATCACAATACAAGATAACTATAGTGAAAACAGATTATAGTTTAAAATAATCATCAACGAATTCATATAAGAAATCACGACTTAAAGTTAATGACTTTGAGAAGAAAGTGAACATAGAACATCAGAATACAAATATAAAAACTGATATAAAAAATCAGTACTTATAACCAACTATTATAGAAATAAACATCCAGATAGATGAAAGCGAATGACAACTCAAAAACAGAATACATAATGGAAAAAATGCAGCAAGAAAAATCAACCTAAATGAGCAAAATTTTGTACGGGAGTTAAGGGAGGTAAAGCTTGATGAACAGATTTATAAATTCTTATGCAACAAACATTAACAAACTTTACATGTTCAGCGTATCTGTCCCAATTAAGAGCAAAAACTTTGAAACAGGACATGACAAAAAAATTTTAAAAGGTCTTCATACTTGTAAATATTAACATTAATTATCTTCAGCAGTAGGTGATATATGGGATGAATGCAAGAGGAAAAACTTTAGTACATGTAAGCATGTTGTCGAGCATTAGAACCAAAAGGAAAAAGAAAAGAAAACAAATTATAAAGAAACAAGCCATAAAGCACTTCAGACCATCTGCATGGGGTTGATTACTAAGATACAGTCCCAGTCACTATAGGACAACATGTATGACATATCAGCAAGCTAGAGTATCTGTCAAGATGGCTTTTCAACATCATAATAATTATTGTTTAGGACTAATGCTTCCTTATCCTCAACTAAGTCTTGGCCACAATCCTAGACTAAATTTAAATGGTGTTAAATCTATATTAATTTTTCCTAGATAGAGCAAGAAATTTGGTTGGAACAAAAGAATGTGATCATGGAGGAGAGTCATAACACAAAATATGCAACTATAGCTGGGACTGAGAACAATACAAAGTCTTTAATAAACTTAAAAATTTCATAGAAGATCATGGCTATTACATTATGTACTATACAACATAGAAGCCCAGCTAATTAGATTAAAAATGGAAGAAAATTTTGTATAATTTACCTAGAACTTTCCCATAAATTTAATCATCAGACATAGACTCAAAGGTTGAGCAACAATAATTACCTCTGTTATTGGGGTATCAAGAACTCTCTCAGGGCCATATTATCTAAAAGTCCCTTTGATATCTAAAGACAACGTAGATATAAAAAGTACAAGACAGATGAAAATAAGAACGCCACTCATATATCATAAGGTCTATAACACACACAACACCCCAATAAACTAAAATAACATGGACCAACCTTGCATAAAAAATCAAAGAAATCTCCCAAGATCTCTAGCTACCAATATTGTGAGAATTGCTAGTGTAGCAATGAAGCGAGAATAGTGGGAGCATGTGAAGAAAAGGCATAACAGAGAAGAAGAAAGAAGAAGAAATAGTGGGCGTAGAGAGAAAGTGCATCGAATTAGAGGAGGGTAAGGAAATTTTTACCGAGCTATGAACGTCGAAGTTGCAACAAAATTAGATTGATGAACATCTCGAGGAGCATAGGATAATAATATGCCATTTTCCTAAGCGATCCATGCTTCACCAAGAATTTAAACACTTGAGCAATTGGTTAAATGGCCAAGGAGTTGGTCCGCCCATAAATCAACAATAAAAACCTGTATCAGACATTGTCAACTCTCAACATATATTAGTAAAAGAATCCTATAAATAAATGTATTATCAAAAAATTAATTATCTATTTTTATTCTTAATTCCCCTATGGGTTACAAAGAAGCTATGAAAATGAAATCAAAAGAAACTACAGAATTTTAAGATTCTGAACAGGTAAATCGAGAAAACAAATAAACGGACAAAAGTATCAGGAATTATTCAAACCCAACCTCATCAACTAAAACATTTACATATTTTGGCTTATCAACATGAGCTCTCCTTTCATCACATTTTAGCACATTGATAAAGCGATACTATCATCCATATACACCAATTTAGAAATAGCATACAACTATTTATATACGTTTAACTTTCATTACAAAGCCAATACCACAAACCATTATAAATTGACACCATGCTATACCTCATTCATCTTAGGTATGGAACTCAATCCTTCATGGCCAGATTCAATAAGTAAGCATGGAATAACAAGATTACTCAAATTCACCACAATCTTATCAGTAATGTACCCAAAAAATATAAATGCACTTGTAAAGAGAAAAGCGGAAACAATGTGAGAAAATCAGAATACAAAAATTATTAAACATACATTAACAAAGAAATTTACTAAAACAAATCAAACACATGAAACAATATATTTATCTTTGCTAAGAATATCAATTCATGCAACAACATATATCTTGAACAATTAAGTTAATGTGCTCTTAATCTAACAAAGAAAATTGCAGCGGAGAGTAATGAAGAAAACAAAATCCATTAGATGACCAAATACTAACCTCTCCGAACATGACCAAACCTTCCAAACCTGAAAATCAAATGAAAACAAAATAGAGAAAGAGTCAATAATTCAACCGTCGGAAGAAGCACATGAAACCAGGAGCTGTAAATACACGGTCAATCTTCAGAGCCAAACCTATATATAATGTGGTTAGCATGGCAACCATCTTATTCAAAAGGCCCTTCGACCTCAACATTCGAAGAGGCACATGTTGCGTTAATGGGTGTACACTGGTGATTATATCTGGTTGATATTTCATCAATCATTTGGCCACTTTCTTGAAGCAATATATAATAACAGAACCAAATGAGCATGACAATAAAGACAACCAAAAGAGAGCAAAATGATAATTCAAAATCTTCAAAGTTGGATTTTTAGAGAGAGAAAAATAAATTCACTTGACAAATGGCACACTTTTCATAAGAAACAACACGTTACTACACTGCAAAGATTTAATGTGAAAATAGAAGCAGCCCGACACCCAAAACCCAAACAAACCCACCATCAATCATTTGGCCACCTTCTTGAAGTTATATATAATAGCAAAACTAAATGAGAATGACAACAAAGACAACCCAAAAGAGATCACAATGGTAGTTTAAAATCTTCAAAGCTGGATTTTCAAAGGGAGAAAAATAAATTCACTTGACAAAAGGGCACACTTTTTCCAATCCATATTAAAGGTTAAAGAAGCAAAACAACAACAAAATTAAGTGAGTCCATCCCTTTAAACAAATATACAACTGTGAAAGCCCAAAGAATCAAGCATATATTTATACTTAAAACAAAACAATTAATTCAAGGTGTCTTCCAAAAATTTATAGCCATTCTCCATAATCCAAAATGAAAGAATACTAGCAATGTTACGTGCGCATAATTTCAGCATAATAGACACAATATCGAAGCGAATACATAATTTCCCCTTCTTGTAATCCACCATTGATGAAAGGAGGATACAGACGCATGATAATATATTGTAATGTACCTCTTGAAATAACATTGATCACTAATGTAACTTGCTATCATATTTAGGTGGAATACAAAAATTTATAGATGAGTTCTACTTGTTTATTGAGAATTTAATTACCTATCCAGAAAATTTCCATCACTTTTTTAAAAACATAATGTGAGAGTATTCTCGATTTCTAACACTTAAGGTCAAGTGTGGATAAATAAAGAAAGAAAATAATAAAAAAGGTATATGATCTGAACATATTAGAATCAGATCCAACAAACCAACGCTGAAGTTAATTACCACAACTAACTGTAACAAACCAATAGAAAGGAAAGCATGAAGCATAATTGTAAGTCTCACAAATTAGAAAGAAAACACACTGACAACACGAATCGGACAGATTCCAGCTCACTTCGCTAGCCAAGACATGAAGTAAATCAACCCCATGAAGCCTATCTCATGTAAATAACACCTAACCTAGCACATACATTATAGAAACTAACATTCATGAGAAATGAGCACATAACAGAAAAATAAAAAATGGCACAATGAACAAAGCCCAACCATAAATCATCGCTAAGTTCAGCTAACTTAATAAGGAAAACAACCAAACCCCTTCATATAGAGGATACAAAAGCCAATACAAAATTTCATTATTTTATCACATAATAAAATGATACCAACCTGCCATCTCATCTAACATTAAGAAATGATATCTCATCACATCGAGTTAAAATTTCTCATTACCAAGCTCTCTACGAATGTACTTCCACCAGCACTAACCTTACTTCTTGAGATGCTGAACATATTAGAGTTTCTGTCAAAAGAATTGATAAGTATTAGAATAAAATTTATTTCAGATTCAAAAATCACATAAAAAGATGGATGCCCAAGAAAAATTAATTAGAAATGAACTCTATGAGAAGGAAATATCAAGAGCCTTTATTTCTATCTCTATTTAGCACCACCATAAACTTGTATAGGTAATGAACCGTCTACGTGAATCAGTACAATGAAATAGAATCATTCTCTTATAAAATCGCAGAAGGGGATATTAGTAAGAAAAACAACCCAAGAACTAGTAGACTCGGTAGTCAAAGTCTTAAAGACATAGTTATTCTCAATAGTAAGATCAAATATATTACCCTTATGAAAATGGTTAAGTTATGAACATAGTCAAGATTTTAGCCACGGAACCAAACCGTAGAGGCACCAGAAATCCAAACCAACAACATATTCATGTAGCATTAACAGAAGAAAAGTGCATTGATTCTTTCCAGGTAATTAACTTTGATGAAATTTGTGGCTCAAATACAAGAGGAAAAACAAAAATCTACTAACCTAAGAAACAAACAGGTGAACACAGACTTAACTATCACAGAACACACATATATTGAAATATCGATCAAATAAGACAAGCTAATCATCATTACCTCTAACAGTCAACTGTAGCTGCACATGACACATATACCCCCTCCCCTCAACTCTCTAACGTTAAGGCACATGACCCATTACCTGAACTCACATGAGTGTTGATGTATTCACAAGCTCAGAAGTTCTGATGGCTCTTTAGGCACCTCCACGACAGGAACCTACAAGAATCTAGCTTGTACATGTGTTTAATCTGGGTGAAAAAGCATACGAATAAAGATAAAAAATGAAACGATTAGGATTATCCTTACATTCTACCCCATTGAAAACAGTCACAAATTTTGCATCGCGTGATTGGATTTGGAAGTTTTGTTGACAATCACGGAGTTTGCACCGACGCTCCTACGGTCGTCGCCGGACGACACCTTCATCCCAGAAAACCCTTAAGCCGGCGTCGCCAAGTCTTCCCCATCGAGAAGCTTCGAAAGTTTCTCCCAAGGCGGCTCATTCTCTAATAGAGAAGCTTCAAGCGTCTCTCTCTTCATTCCGATGAACCCTCAAGCCGATCTTGTTCCCTCTTCCTACCGATCTCAAATCTATCTTCCCAACAGAAGCTTGGAGAGCCTTTCTCCATGGCCGAAGCTTTGAGAGGCTCTCTCAATCGCCCCCCCTCTCTTTGGTACACGATCACCTAACAAAAAAACTGACGGCTGAGATCAATAACTCAAATGAGATGGACGGCTGAGATACGATCCCACCCACCACACGGGCGGTCGAGATTCATCCTCACTAACGCCAAAATATGAAACACATCGACGGCTATGATCATAGCGATCCAACGATCTAGGCTTCATCAACACATAACTGTACCAAAATGACTGACATACCCTTCATTCCACCCAAATTTACAAGCTAACTTTAAATACACCCACCGAGTAAATAAGCCTAGATTATAAGGACATGATGGACATTTCATGAAAGCAAGTAGCTAGAAACTCGTTTTTTTATAAGAATAAGAAATAGCTAAAGTTAATATTTTTAGTTTTCTTATTTAACGTGAAAAATACACTTTTAATCTAATATATCAATATGTACAGTAATCACTTTTAACAATTGTTAATATCATTGATAATACATGATTTTTTTCTAGTTATCAATTCTCAGCCAATTAGAGCATGGCAGGTGGGTAAGATTAAAGACTGTGTCAATTTGATTAGTCAAATCATTGGAATGAATGAAGTGTTTGGATCAAATTAAAGAACAAAAAGGTATTGGGATGTGAGTGGTTGAGTATGATTTGCTTTATTAACTTGGCTAAGCAATCATCTAGCAAGATTATTCCTCTAACCGCCCCATTCTAAGCATATTACCCAATCTAAGGTCACTCACACCCACCCTTCCTTTAAATCTCAAGGTGTCCTTAAAAGATTAAACCCTCATAATTAAATCTTAAGTACGGATTAAGAAAGAGAATGAAGTCAACCTAAAATTCTCCTATGCATGCATGATCACATTCTTTTTGGATCTACTTTGGCCTTTGCATAATGTAAAACTTGCATCCGGTGGAAAACTTTAAACTGTTTGGTTGGTGTGATTTTTGTTTCGTTATGGAATTAAAATTGTGGTTGAGATCTAAATGGCTCATGTTTTCATGTTGTCACTTTCTTCTTTAGGGTACAAATGCTGACTCATTTCCACGTCCGTTTTACTACCTATTTACTAATTACCAATTAGTGAGTTGTTTTTATCAATCCCTTATTAGTAAGTTTGGCATCCCCTTTCTTAGTTTGTTAATATTTACGGTTTTTTAATATAAAAAGCTTCATTTTTTCTCTCATTTTTGTATCTTACTGTGTGTTTCAGGTAACATGAATCTTGAGATTGTTTGTTTGGCTCCAATTGAGCCCAATCGAATTTGAATTGGGAGATCAGACCGAATTAAAAAAATAATTTTTTAATTTGTTATTATTCAGTCTAAATCTGAACGAACATCTAGATGAATTGAGTTGTCTCTATCATTGATGCGTTAACTGCAAAAGAACAAATTTGTAAGAGAGATAATATTTTAGGCAATTTCCTCCGGATTCTCTTTTCTCTAATTACGGAAGAGAAGTGTTATTGAATTTGGAAGTTCTAATCTAAAGAACTTTAAGCAATTTAACTGCCATGAACTCAGAAAAATCATAGGGTGTCCAACCTTAATGAGACTAGTATTCTATTATGTGCGTGATAGTACAACTATCACATCACAGTTGTTAACCTTAATGAGTTCTCATGTAGGATGCATATTAGTCTAAGATAAATGATAACTGTGATGCTTCGGTTACATATACGACTATCGCTACAGCTTTCTATAATTTCATGCATACGTACATGTAATCAATGAAGATATATAATCTCAAGAACTCAAACACCCATATTTTTCTTATTAATTAGGGTTTGTATGAGGGAGAGGACATGGGCAAAACATAGACTAAACATGAAGTCTTTTGCCTATTTTTGGGTACCCATGTGTGTTTTGAGTTTACTAACGCGTGTCGACTAATCTTTTAGAGTCCATGCACCATATATGAGTCATGATAAGTTGTCATTTGACTTTAACATCATGATGCATGTAGTCTAATTAGAAATTGATTGCACTAAAAATATGAATATTTTATATCTCCATTTAACTACGATGCTTTCTGATGAAACGATGTTCAATGATATTGACACGCGATTTCCAAATCCCATTTTTCTAGTAGTGCAAGGAAAAAAACAAACCTCCAAATCTAATGTTTTCATCACTCAGACTAACTAGTGAGAGTTCATGAAGCCTTCTATAATAACCCCAACAAAGGAGAAATGAGAAAAGAAATTGAAAAGGAGAAGAAAGTAAAATAAAACCAAGCTTTGTGGAATGACTAGTCAAGGCCAAGGGGAGATGGCTAGCAGCCAGCAACCCATGTGAGATCAACTTTCTAATACATATAACTTTACACGCAATTACTTGACAAAATTTTAGCATCCCCACGTTTTCATCCATCCCTAACTCTTTAACTTTCTGGCATTACACATCAGATGGTGTGGTCACTATACTACTACCCATTCATTTCAAATTCATATTAATTTTTTTTATGTAACATGTGCCTAATATTTTATACTTAATTAACAGACTTCGGTTATACCATTGGTGGTACGTATTAACTTGTGAAGTTCTAAATATAAAGTTAATTACATATAAATCGTTGTCATTATCAAGTAATTAGTACGGAATTATTGTTCATTAGCATGCATATTTTGTTCGATTTGTGTTGTCCAGGAATATTTGAAATAATTGTTCACTTTCAGCTGATACAGCTCAGAAGCCAAACAAAAATCCTTAATCAATTAGTGCATATGGAGAATTTATCATGTTAAAATATGGACTGTTAAATGCTTTCAATAGTCTAGCTTTGTCACAAGAAAAAAACGAATCGTATAGTAAGATTTTAAAAAGTTGTGATAAGTAAATTTCATGATAAAGATCGTACAAACATGCTGACAGTAGTGGGTCCAAATTAATTTCATCCATACTTAGTCTTTTAAACTGTTAACAACGTATGTAGATGTATATTATTAACTTAAACTATCGTATCCTCCACGTTCACATTGTATTGCAGTGTATAATTTATACTGCATTGTATTGCACTTATACTCTGCACGAGAAGAGGATGTTCGTGACAACTTTTGATAAATCTGTATATTCTTTCATCATAATCTTTACAGAGATAGAAAATTACATATATATACAAGATAATTGGAAGTTATTCTAGGATATACAGCGGTTATAGTTTGAATAACTGACCCTTGAAACAGGGGATTCAAAAAAACCATCCCTATAATCTTGCTAACTGATTCTAATGACAACTCACGCCAACACTCCCCCTCAAGTTGGTGCATACAAATCTCTTATGCCCAACTTGTCAAGAGGGTTGTAGAAGTTCTTGCTGCATACTGCCTTTGTAAGTATATCCGCTAACTGGTCTTCAGACTTCACGAAAGGAAAACGAATTATCTTGTCTTCAAGGTTTTGTTTGATGAAATGTCGATCTACCTCCACATGTTTTGTGCGATCATGCTGGACAGGGTTGTGAGAAATATCAATAGCTGCCTTATTGTCACAGAACAGATCCATCTCGGAGCTAGGAGCAAAGCCAATTTCCGTTAATAGTCTCCTTAGCCAGAGGAGCTCACAAAGACCTTTAGCCATTCCACGGAACTCGGCTTCAGCACTTGATAATGCCACTACTTTTTGTTTCTTACTTCTCCATGTAACCAGATTTCCGCCAACAAACATGAAGTAACCTGAAGTGGATTTTCTGTCCAAGATATTCCCTGCCCAATCTGCATCAGTATATCCTTCAACTCTTAGATGATTATTCTTTGAAATCATAAGTCCTTTTCCAGGAGATGATTTTAAGTATCGAAGAATCCTGATCACTGCATCCATATGATCCTCACTAGGACAATGCATGAACTGACTTACTACGCTTACAGCATAAGCAATATCTGGGCGAGTATGTGAGAGATAAATAAGTTTCCCAACCAACCTCTGGTACCTTTCTTTGTCTGTTGGCACTTGGTTCGGATATTCTCCAAGTCTGTGGTTTTGAACTATTGGTGTGTCTGCAGGCTTACACTCCAGTAATCCCACATCAGATAGTAGATCAAGTATATATTTTCGTTGGGAGAGAAATATACCTTGCTTTGATCTAGCCACTTCAATTCCCAGAAAATATTTAAGTCTTCCCAAATTTTTCATCTTAAATTCAGTTGCCAACTGCTTCTGGAGTCTTAAAATTTCTTCTGGATCATCCCCTGTAATAATCATGTCATCTACATAGATTATCAACGCTGTTACCTTGCCCAGTTGATGCTTTAGGAAGAGCGTATGGTCTGAATTGCTTTGTTGAAAGCTATATTTCTTCATTGCCAAGCTAAATCGCCCAAACCATGCTCGAGGTGATTGCTTCAGTCCATACAATGCTCGTTGTAATTTGCACACAACCCCAGTCTTTAAGGTTTCTGTGTAGCCTGGTGAAATATCCATATATACCTCCTCCTCAAGATCACCATGAAGGAATGCGTTCTTTACATCAAACTGGTGTAGTGGCCAGTCAAGATTTGCTACTAGAGATAGCAAGACTCTAACTGTATTCAACTTGGCCACTGGTGAGAAAGTTTCCTGATAGTCCACACCATATGTTTGCGTATAACCCTTTGCCACCAACCTTGCTTTATACCGTTCGATCGATCCATCTGCCTTGTGTTTGATGGAGAACACCCATTTGCATCCCACCGTCTTTTTCCCTTCAGGCAATGTAACAAGAGCCCATGTTTTGTTCTTCAGTAATGCCTCCATTTCTTCCTTTATAGCCTGGGTCCACTTAGGATCTGTTAGAGCTTCCTGAACACTAGCGGGAACATGGCATGACGAAAGTTCATTCGTAAATGTTTTGAGGGGTTCAGATAGTCTCTTCGTGGATACATAGTTGGCAATTGGATACTTTGACCTTCGTTCCTCAAATTCTGGATAGTACCTATTTGGTGGCTTTCCACGATTATCCCTGAAAGGTAAGATATAGCCAGCAGAAGTATCCATATCATTATTAGTTGGAGATGCAATGGGAGAGTTTACCTCAGGGATATTCTCAGGAGATGGCTCGTCAGGTACTAAGGAGTGGGGGGAATCTGGTTCAGCTTCAGGTGGTGTAGATGTTGCTCTTAGAGTTATGTCATCCTCTGGAGATGCATTCGGAGTTTCATCAATTTCCCTATTGATGACCACCGTATCTGTGTCATTGAACCCTTGCCAGTCAAATCTTAACCAATTCTGCTCTTCATCTTGGTTCTCCCCCTGAAGAGAAGAGTGGGATACCGAGGGAGAGTAGAATGTGTCAGATTCCAAAAAGGTGACATCCATAGTTACATAGGTGCGCTTGGTGGTCGGATCATAGCAACGGTACCCTTTTTGATGTAAGGCATACCCAAAAAAAAGACACCTAACAGCACATGGATCAAGTTTAGTGCGTTGGTTCTTATGGAGATGTACAAAGGCTACACATCTAAAGATCCGGGGAGGAATCATCAACACAGTGGGTAAGGACACATAAGTTGAAAGTGCCTGTAAGGGTGTCTTAAAACCCAAGACTTTGGATGGCATACGGTTGAGGGGGTGCACGGCTGTAGCAACAGCATCACCCTAGTGTCGATTAGGTACATGAGCTCCAAGTAAGAGAGCACGAGCAGTTTCAAGGATATGTCGATTTTTTCGCTCAGCAACACCATTTTTCTGAGGAGTCTGCGGGCAAGAGGTTTCATGAAGAACTCCATGGTGTTGGAAATAATCATGAAAACCCTGGTTAACATATTCACCACCATTATCAGATCGGAGAGTCTGTAACTTAGCTGAAAATTGAGTTTGAATCATTGCATGAAATGATTTGAACACACTCAATACTTCATCTTTATGTTTCAACAGGTATAACCAAGTCATGCGAGTACAATCATCAACAAATATGACAAACCAGCGATTACCAGATGTAGTAGAAACATGAGAGGGGCCCCATACATCAGAATGAATTAAAGCAAACAGAACCTCACTTTTATTCATACTCAATGGATAAGTAACTCGATGACTTTTAGCAAGGATGCAAGTATCACACTTAAAATCAACAGTCGATATATGTGAAAACAAATTAGGAAACAAATGTTGCATATAACCAAAGGACGGATGTCCCAACCGACGATGTAAAAGCCAATCTGTCTCTCCTTGGTACCATTCGGATGATGCATGTGATGTGCTCGGCCCACACTGAAATCATCCATGCAGTATAATCCCCCCTTTTAGTACCACGCCCAATAATCTCCTCGCTAAGAATATTCTGAAGAAGACAAAAGGTAGGATAAATGAGCACAATACAATTTAAGTCTGTTGTTACTTGGCTGACGGAGAGTAACTTATGAGACATGGAGGGAACCAATAACGTATTAGATAATGTGAGAGAAGGTGACAGAGTCACAGTGCCAGCCCCAGTGACCGAAGAAACAACTCCATTGGCATTTGCAATGCTAGTGCGTCGCGGTGGAGAAGTGTGCAAGAAATCGTTAGCGTCAAACATCATGTGATTGGTAGCCCCAGAGTCAAGTATCCAAGTACCACTGTCAGCATCTCGATGAGAACTAAATAAAGCAGCACCAGAATTACCTGAATCCGAAAGAGATAACACTCCCTGGGAAGGTTCGACAGGTGGTGTAAGGGAAAGAGATGACTCTGCAGTAGCTATGGCAGCCTTCCCCGTCCCTCCATCAGTTCCCGTGGTGTTACGGCGTTTCCGAGCCTGAAGTTCGTTCCACCAGTCGGGATACCCGTGTAGTTTGAAACAAGTCTCACGGGTATGCTTCATATTTCCACAGTGAGTACACTTGGTGCCATCAGATGGCGTTTGTGCCTTAGAGGATGCCCCGAATTTCCCACTGCCCAGTGAAAGAAATCCGGTAGAGGAAGAGACTGACTTTCCCGCTTTGAGACCCTTATAAGCCAAAACTGCTCCTGGGGTGTCATTGGTTCTGCCAGTGGTCATAAAAGTTTGGCGGATTGCTTCTCGGCGAACGTGGGCGTAAGCTTCTTCGATGGTAGGAAATGGACGCATCTGCAGCACGTCACCCCGAATCTTGTCCAGTCGATCGTCAAGCCCATCTAAGAAGACATACACTCGGTCTTCCTTCAGAAGATGGTTATAGTTTTCAATATCGGTAGGACACTCCATCGGATTTGGACGACGGAAATCTATCTCACGCCACAAACCTTGGAGGTCGTTGTGATATTTTTCAAGAGAACCTCCAGCTTGTCGCAGACGGGTTACACGACGTCGGAGGTCATAGACTTGCGAAGTATCACTGCCATCAAAGTATGTAGTCGCAATGGAGTCCCAAACTTGCTTTGCCGTAGGAAACCGAATGAAATTCCCAATCAACGAAGGGTCCATAGAATTAATCAACCAGCCCTTGACAATGGCGTTGTCTGTACGCCATTTCCGGAAGGATGCAGATGTTGAATGGGGTTTAGGAAAGTCTCCATTGATATATCCCAACTTGTCTTTGCCAGAGATGTACATCTCGACAACTTGGGACCAGAGGGCACAGTTGGTGCCGTCCAACTTGATGCCAATCGGTGCAGCGAAATTCTCGGTGGTCTGCGTCGGGGTCTAAGCTTTGGTAAAAGCTTCTGTCATTCGGGTAGTTAATTCTATTAGGATGGTGTTGGTTTGGAGTCCACCAGAGTTGTCGAATGCACTGGTATCCTCCATTTACGTTGATGAGAAGAAACCAATGAAAAACAAAAATTGATCAAACACTAAGGATAACAGAGAGCCTCGGATCGATTTGCTCTGATACCATGACAACTTTTGATAAATCTGTATATTCCTTCATCGTAATCTTTACAGAGATAGAAAATTACATATATATAGAAGATAATTGGAAGTTATTCTAGGATATACAGCGGTTATAGCTTGAATAACTGACCATTGAAACAGGGGATTCAAAAAACCATCCCTATAATCTTGCTAACTGATTCTAATGACAACTCACCCCAACAGTTCGGCTGCTCTCAGTCCTTTATAATAGAATGTTCGACTAAGTCCCTTGATGGTTCACCACTTTGTGACACAATTCGTTAACCATAATTAGTAGGAAGTCTTGTTTATTTGATTGATAGTAGACATGATATTGCTTATGTAGTTTATATCCTCAGTCAGATTCTACTTACCACTCGCACTATTCATTTTGTTGTTAGCCTTGTGATTAGGGCACATTATTTCGGTCTTCATTTTTCAGCTAAGAGTTCTCTTGAATTCCATACTTAGATCGATATTGATTGAGCAAACTATCATACTGATAAATGATGTACTATATGATTTTTTTTCTTAACGATTATTTAATATCATAACAACAAACACATTGTGACTGTTAGATCAAACATTAATATTGAAGAGATCGAGTTATATTCGATGCTTCCTAAGAAATCTTCAAATATTTTGGAGATTGATTATCATTCAATTCGTCTAGACACAATCCAACTTCTTTCATTTACTCTAGTCTACTGACATCTTCATAAATCACATCCATCAACATGTTTGTTAGATTTTGTAGCCAAACTCGGTCTCTCGAATTATAACTAAATTTTTCAATTCGAATTCACTCATATTCACGATAATTTCGAAGTACAAAATTGCAATTTTTGCTACAATGGCAAAGGTTTATAATTTTAGAAAAACCAAAAAGTTTCATCCTTTATTAGTTGTCCACGTATATAATTTTATGTGTTGGACACATCATCACCTTGTCATGGAAACTCCACCGGTCGGTGGGTGATCAAAGTTTCATCCTTCTCTCTCATCAATTCAGTGCCATTACTAAAGCTCTTTTGTATAAATCTGCCAACCCTGCTTCACTGGTCTCTCCCCCCCTTTCTACCTCTCCCCCCTTCAACATTACAGAAAGAAATAATAAACAAATAGAGAGTTTTCCTTTTGCAGTTAGTGGTTCTGCATGTGCTCAGGGATCCTACAGTTTAGCCTTTATACCTCTGCTCTGCTCCTCCCATTCCATTTCATTATTCTCTTTCCTTTCTCTACTCATTACTCTGTTTCTTTTCTTTCCTTCATTTAAGTTCTCTCCATTTGATTTTGTTCATTGAGAAGGAAAATGGGTGAAGAAGCTAAGCAGGTAATCAAATGTGGATGTTGATTTAATATTTACCAAATATTTGAAAATGGGACTGCTTAGTTTTAAAAAAATGTGATATTGATTTTGATTGGCAGGAACAAGCAAAGGCAGATGAGAAGAAGGAGGAGAAAATAGAGGAGAAGAAGGAAGAAAAAACAGAGGAGAAGAAAGAAGAGAAAGCAGAGGAGCCAAAACCTCCATCTCCTTTTATATTGTTTGTTGACTTACATTGTGTGGGTTGTGCAAAGAAGATTGAAAAATCCATCATGAAAATTAGAGGTCTCTCTCTTTCTACCTCGCTCTTTCTAAGATATTCACAGACAATTTTAAATTAAAACAGAGTATAAAAAACCATGCAGGAGTGGAGGGAGTTGATATAGACATGGCAAAAAATGAGGTAACAATAAAGGGAATAGTGGAACCACAAGCAGTATGCAATAAAATCACAAAGAAAACAAAGAGAAGGGCAAAGGTATTGTCACCATTGCCACCAGCTGAGGGTGAACCTATTCCTGAAGTTGTCAATTCACAGGTGATCTTATTGCTTTTGTAATTGCAGACCCTTTAACCAAGTTAAATCTCTTTTTTATTTTTATGTTCGACCCAATTAATTTTGGTGGGATATGTTGTAGGTTAGTGGCTTGGTAACAGTGGAATTGAATGTAAACATGCACTGTGAAGCCTGTGCAGAGCAACTTAAGAAGAAGATTCTCAAAATGAGAGGTACTTACTACTTACCTTTCTTTTAAAAAGTCTGCTTATTGAAGAAGTACTGAAAAATTTTCTTTTTCAAAGTGATCCTCTTTTTAATCTTTTAACTAGAGGTTGATTATATAGTTTAAGATAAACATTAACGAAACGTTTAATTGTATGATGAATTAATGTAATAGCAAATAATGATTTTTTATCAGGAGTGCAAACAGCAGTGACAGAACTAAGCACAGGGAAAGTAACAGTAACAGGGACAATGGACGGGGAGAAGCTAGTAGAATACGTCTACAGGCGCACCAAAAAGCAAGCCCGTATAGTCCCACAGCCTGAGCCTCCTCAACCAGAGGAACCAAAAAAAGAAGAAGAAAAACCAGCAGCAGCAGAAGAATCAAAACCTGAAGAAAAGAAAGAAGAAAAACCAGCAACAGAGGAATCAAAGAAAGAAGAAGGTAATCAAAACCAAGAAGCAACTGATAAAGACAAGTCACCCACTGAGCCAAACAATGAAGAGGACAAGAAAGAAGGAGAGAATGAAGAGGAGAATATGAAGAGAATGATGTATTATTATCAACCCCCCTATGTGATTGAACGAATCCCACCTCCTCAGTTATTCAGTGATGAGAATCCCAATGCTTGTTGTATTTCTTAATTTACTTTATATTAAGTTGGGATTTTCAGATGTATCATAGATAATTCAAAATGGGGTAACTTCAGATGTACCATTTAATTACCACTCTTCGATGAATGTTTTTAGAGAGAGTTGAGTGGTTTGGTGTGTCAGTTGGGGTGTTTGGATTCAAAATTTGATGGGTTATGATATAAATAATAATCATTTTCAATGTGTATTATTCTATGCTTTTCGTTAGTATTATTATATATTATAATGCTAAAAATAGAGATCAAAGTATATTCCTTGTTCCCTTTTGTTTATTAATAATTGATATGGTTACTAATTACTATAGTATGTGCAGTTAAGTGGGCAGCTACGAACTAAGGTAAAATCCTTCCCATTACAATCTAACTTCTTCTACGTATGTAATAATTGCAACAATACTCCTAGGCTCTTTCAAAAAAAGAAAAAAAGAACAATAGTACTGGGCAAATAGCTAGCAACCTACACCATTGACACAGCTTTAACTATTAAGAGTTTCCATAGGAGGAGACTCTTAATTTGTCATCTCATAATTGCGAGGAGCTTTCTTTATGGAGTCTCAATACTGATGGTCTTTGTGGTAGGATGAGTCTCTAACTCATGCATTGCTCCTTTAGTCCGAGGTATGACTCATCTAATAAGTCATGCGCTTGGTGAGAATTAAGGGCCCGATGGTGCAAACCGACGTCTTGGTGTGATCGACTAAGATCACGGTTTGTGAAATGTTGGTGATCCCTCGACGCTGATGGTGGTTTGGCCGAGGCGTGATGTTAAAGATGTCACTGCAAACCTTAGGGAGGAAGTGATGAAGTAGAGTCTAACTTAACATGTGAATTTAATGTGAACACGACGGGGATTTTTAAGGTCAAATCTAAATGGATTTTCGTGTTCTTGGTGAGATCATTTGTTCTAATAGATTTGAACTCTTCTGTAAATTTCAATATCGATCCATTACAATCTCTGACTCGTCAGATCGTATATATTTTTGAGATTTTTTATAAATAAAGTATCACAAATTATTTTAATGATTCCACCATTCTTTTTTCTTCGGAATATCTTCAATTATAGTATCACATTAGCTGCATCATGAGTTACCTCATTACACTTCACTTTTGCTAACCAATAGGAATTACATGCTGTAAAGGATTTTATGTATGTGTTTATTTGCATTCAGATAATTAAGCGTTTTTTTATTTTAAATTATTAGGCCATTTTTGTCTGAGGAGAAACTAAACTTATAAGTTAGAAAAAGTCTTTCATCATGGCTCGTAACTAAAGTGCATTTGGATTTTTTTTCACTAAAACTTAACCTAAAGTCAATTAGATGACCTTTTTCGAGGAAAAAATGTTATCTAAAATTGCACATCACATAAGGTGACATTTTCTAGAAAAACATCATCTTATGTGACTTTAAAATTAAGGGTATAAGATAGCATTTTTTGTTTCAAAAAACATCATCACCGTGTGTGAAGGTGCATTAGATATATTTTATTTGGAAAAACGTGACAAATGTCATTAACTAAAACTTTTCTTTGTAATACCTGCAAGTTTATTATATTGAATCCAAATAATTTAAGATGCTTCTTAAGTCATTAAACCAATTAACCATGTAAAATCAATGATGAATAGTGATCCCTAATATATTTAATCATATATATATATATCAACATACCTGGAATACGTCCTTAATTTCATTTTACAATAAACTTGTGACAATAACTACTGACTACCCATCGAAGGTTCACATTAATTTAATTATATGTACACCCTTGAGAATAATGAACATTAATGTTGTATCTTCACTAGGCACTGAAACAGTGACAAATAAGCCATTTCAAATCAAATATTATAAAATACAAAAGAAACTTTTAAATAAAGTGGGTGTTGATGGCCCATGTCAGGAAAAGACAAGATAAAAATCTGATTTTTGAGGTTATGAGATTCTCCCGACTTAAAAAAAAAAGAACAAAATAATTATAAGAGGTATGGGATTCACATGGGTGGGACCTTTCTACGCCTTTACTCATACTTGAGATCCGACATCTGAATCTATAAATTTGCTTAAAGAGACACTTACGTGTCTTAAGACGGCGCAGTGATGGCATCTCAGTTGTTTGTTTGTCGGATTCGGCTTTACGATTAACAGAAGAGGTAGATGCCAATGGATGACGCAGGGACGTAAACCAACTTTGGTTTACTTTATACATATGAAGTGAAGTAATTAATGCGGGTCAAACAAGGATATTGATACTGGATCAATCAATATTCGTATCGATGCTCATCCTTGATTATCATTTTGTAACGACAGAATACGACAAAATGACTTATAGTAATGAGACTGTGTGTAATTATTAGAAAAAATAAAAGGTATTACTCGAAAAAAATAAATTATTGTTGAAGAAAATTTGTTATGCCTCTATAAAAATAAAAACGTAATTGTCAAGAATAGTTATTCTATGTAATAATTATTTTAACATGTAAAATTAAACTAACTTAATTAATAAAAATTTTGTAAATCTTGACATAAAGTTTTGAATTTATAAGTTATGAAATAATAAGTAAATTTATAAGGCAACAAATAAAATCTCTAACAGTATTCATATGTGTCAAATCAATATTATTTATACGTGTTTACGTATATGATTTTAATAAAAAGTAAAGAAAAAGAGCTAAGTGGTGAAGGGTGTGGAATTTAAAAGAGACACGGAATATGCATCAAACTTTTTCTTAGTTTTTTTTGTCAGCAAACAAAAGCATTCAGGAAAAAAGCTATACTTGATTGACTAATCATACGCATTTATTAAATAGCATAGATAATTATTAGTTTCAAACGGCCTTTAATCAATACATCTAGTCTAATCCAATAAGTTCTAGTGGTAATTCTTTGATAACACAAAACGTTCATGTGGCAGTCCTCTTATCCTGTGCAGTACCACCGTTCATATCAATCCATTTAACCAAAGCCACAAGAACAAGCCATTTTTCTTTTTTCAGTTTCTTTTGTTACAACGAGAAATTAAAACCCCTAATTCGGCCATCATGGAACAATATTTTTAAGTGCAACCCATCATCTAAATCTGCATGAATGATTTTGTCTTGATGTTTATTCCAGTTTCGAAAACAGAGAGCAGATACTAACACAGTGAAGAAGAAAGAAGAAGAAAGAGAGAAAGGAGAAGAACTTGGAGTAATCTGGGCAAAGTTAAAAAAAATGTATTCGATTGATCAAGTGATAAAGTTACAAGAAAGTGTATATATAAGAGTCACATCATAACAGTTGATTATCAACTAACAAGCAAGTCAGATAAGCTAAATATGTTAATCTAGTTACATCAATTTGCATGAACTCTATGTGATGTACATGGCTGAACTGGCAACTACTCTTCTCTATCATCTCCCTCAAGCGAAAGTGAAAGAACGACTTTAAACTTGCATTTTAGGTACCGTAACCGTGTTTCAAGGACTGATTTAATGAGAATGTTGAAGAAAGAGAAGTAAAAGCTGCAGCCTCAGAAGGAAATCTTCATCATAGGCAAAAGAGGAAAACAGAACAAAGACTTTTACCAAACACAGTGGGTGTCTAACCATTTCTGGTAAAAATAGATTCCAGGCTTCAAGTAGGCATCCGTTGGAGATCATAGGAGATCATAGGCAACCGCTAGAATCATTTGTATATATATATATATATATCCTTCCTCATTGTAAACAAGTAGAATTTCTTCAATAAGAAATCAGAACCAAGAGGCTCATCATTTTCCTTTAAGATCAGAACCAAAAGATTCATCATTTCTACAGCTCATCATTTTCTTTTTAAGATCAGAACCAACAGGTTCATCATTTCTACATGGTATCAGAGCAGTGATTCAGAAAACCAACACATATGGCAGAACCATCAACCTCCGGCCAGCTTCACCACCATGACACCAATCCCAGACTAACCTCTATCCTGCTCACTGGCCACAACTACATACCGTGGGCCAGGGCGGCTCGGGTGAGCCTGAAAGGAAGAGGCAGACTGGGTTTCATGGACGGCAGTAAGCCAAGACCAGACCGAAACTCAGAGGAATGGGACATCATGGACAGTCAGGTAATGACCTGGATAACTAATTCAATAGACCCAAAACTCAGTGAAATCTTTTGTTTTTGTGAAACATGACAGGAACTCTGGGAAGAAATCCAGAGCAACTATTGTGAACAAAACAATTTTGCGCAAGTCTTTGAACTTAAACGAGAGATCTCCCAAGAAAAATAGGGGGACAGATCAGTACCGGAGCTAACCGGGTTTTTAAAGTCTAAGTTCAAAGAACTTGAAACCCTGAGACCGATGACCACTGACCTGAAGGAACTCCAAGAGCGGGCTGAGCAGGATATGGTTTTCCACTTCTTGACGGCTCTCGACTCAAGTTACGAAGCATTCCGAGCTCAGATCTTGATGTCGACAGAGAAGCCAACTTTTTCCACGGTCTCAGCCATGGTTCAAAGAGAAGAAACCAGGCGACGAGTAATGAGTACCAGAGATGACAAGGCGGAGGCACTAGCCATGGCGACCCGCGGCTCCCTCCGAAACCCTAACCCTAAGGAAGGGGGAAGACACCACGGATAGCCAGGCGAGCCGGTGAAATGCAGCCACTGCCGAAAGGAAGGGCACACCCACGATCGGTGCTGGAACCTGCACCCTCATCTCAGACAGAACCAGAGAAAGTTCCAAAACGAGCGAGGGAGTTGCGCAAAAAGTGACGAGCGAGGAGGCTCCGAAAAAACTTTTCCCTTTTATACCGAGGGTTTCAGCGGAGCAGGTCACGGGTCAGGACCCGACCCCGACCGCAGGGCACACAAGACAGATGGACCCGGTTCGGGTAATGGGTACTGACCTGACCAAATGGAAGAAATAGACAGATCCGGATCCATTAGAGCAGACCTGTACCCAGACAACAACGCACAGATGACTACACTGCTCAAACGATTTGGAGAATTTTTACGCGATACCTCAGGTTCATCCATTTGCAATACTGTCAATTATTTTTCTAAATCTGTAAATTTTTGTCATAACTTAGAACACTGGATACTAGACTCTGGTGCCTTCGACCACATGACTCATAACACAAAAAATCTACATAGTCTCACTAAATTTGAAAAACCACAACACGTGACGGTAGCCAATGGAAATAAAGTTCCAATTTTTGGCACAGGGTCCACCACACTCTTCACAAAAATCATTAACAACGTACTTTGTCTACCCAATTTTAACTCCAATCTCCTATCCGTCAGTAAAATAACCAAAGACTTAAACTGCAATGTTACTTTTTCACCTGACAAAGTAATTTTTCCGGATCGAGTCACCGAGAGGAAGATTGGTGAAAGAAAATTTAGAAACGGTCTATACTACTTAGAAGATACTGACAAAACATGTCTGGCCACCTCCGGTACAGTACCAAAAGACAAAATATTACATTGGAGATTCGGTCATCCCTCCGACAAAATCCTAAACAAATTACTTGGTTGTAATTCAGACTCTAGCAATTGCTCAGTCTGCAAACTCTCAAAACAAACCAGGTTACCCTTTCCACTATCTAGTAGTACGACAAAATGATGTTTTGAATTAATTCATTCTGATATTGGGGGACCTGCCTCAGTTGACTCATATAATAAATTCAAATATTTTGTTACATTTATTGATGATTTCTCTCGCACCACATGGTTATATCTTTTGAAATCAAAAAATGAAGTCTTCAGTCGTTTTCAAGAGTTCAACAATTTAGTTGAAACTCAATTTGAAACAACCATAAAAATCTTTAGGTCCGATAATGGAACTGAGTATACTAACAACACTTTTTTTGAGTTTTTTAAACAAAAGGGTATACGACATCAAACCACCTGTATCCACACCTCACAACAAAACGGTGTCTCAGAACGCAAAAACCGACACCTTCTTGAAATGACTAGGTCTCTCCTCCTCCAAAACAACGTACCTAAAAGATACTGGTCCGATGCAATACTCATAACAACTTACCTTATCAATCAATTACCCAGTGTAAAATTGCATCTGAAAAGCCCTCTAGAAATTCTCAAGGATAAGAAAATTAACCTTGATCACATACGAGTATTCGGATGTACATGCTACGTACACATTCCAAAACTTGATAAATTAGACAAAACCTCAGTCAAAGCCCTATTTTTGGGGTATTCCGCTGAAAAAAAGGGGTATAAGTGCTACGACCCAATAAACCATAAACTCTATATCTCGCGCGATGTACAATTTTTAGAACTAGAATCCTATTACCCAAAGGACTCCGACAATCATAACCCCCACCAAACGTTTCTGCTACCTAACAGTATTATTTCCTCCGATATCATAAGACAGGAACATGATACCACATCAACCGAGCCTGAGACAACTATCTCAGGGGGAGCAACTGATGAGGCAGTTGTCACTGATGAAGCAGTAATCGTAAGAAGATCAACAAGGCAAACTCAACCCCCAGCAAGATTAAAAGACTACGTGTCCCATCAGGTTCTATACCCTATCTAAAATTTCCTATCTTATGATAAAATTTCTAACATCCACAGGGCATACTTGGGAAAAATTGATGAAACAGTTGAGACAAAGACCCATCAAGAAGCCCAACTCGACCCCAAATGGAGAAAGGCGATGAATGAAGAACTTCTAGCCTTGGAAAAGAATGAAACTTGGGACATAATCCCACTACCCAACGAGAAGAAACCCGTAGGATGTAAATGGGTCTACAAGACCAAATACAACAGCAACGGCACTATCGAGAGATATAAAGCCCGACTAGTTGTCAAAGGCTTTACTCAGACATATTAGTGGATTACCAGGAGACGTTCGCTCCAGTGGCAAAAATGAACACAATCCTAGTGTTACTATCCGTTGCCACCAACCTCAGCTGGGAGCTATATCAAATGGATGTAAAAAACATATTCCTCCAAGGAAATCTGGAAGAAGAAGTATATATGTCCCTACCTCCAGGACACGAGAAAGCAACGCACCCATCTCTGGTGTGTAGATTAAAGAAGGCTATCTACGGCCTGAACAGTCACCAAGGGCATGGTATGGAAAATTAAGCATGTCTCTTTTAAAAATTAACTTTGTCAAAAGCACGGCTGACTCATCTATGTTCGTCAAACACACGAACAACTCCACCACCATCATTTTAGTCTACGTAGATGACATTATCATCACCGGAAATAACCACGATGAAATATGGAGTGTTCAAAAATTTCTAAAATGAGAGTTTGATATTAAAAATCTAGGAAAAATGAAGTACTTCCTAAGGATAGAAATAGCTCACTCGAAAAAGAGATTGTTTTTATCTCAAAGAAAATATATCTTAGACTTGTTAAAAGAAACAGGCATGATAGAGGCAAAACCTGCTAGCACACCAATGGAAACCAACATGAAAATAAGACTGAATGATAGCAAACCAATAATTTATATAGGCCAATATCAGAGACTAGTAGGAAAACTAATTTATCTAACGGTTACAAGACCAGATATCTATTTTACAGTTAACATTATCAGTCAATTCATGCACGCTCCCTGCACAAATCACCAGGCAGCCGCAGAAAGGATACTCAGATACCTTAAAGGAACACCCGGCCAAGGGATATGGATGAAGAGAACCGGGGCAAACTCCGTAGTTGGATACACTGACGCTAACTGGGCAGATAATTATGATAGAAAATCTACAACTGGCTTCTGTGTCTTTGTAGGTGGAAATCTAGTAACATGGAAGAGCAAGAAACAAACTGTTGTAGTAAGGTCAAGTGCAGAGGCAGAATACAGAGCCATGGCCTCCACTGCTAGCGAACTCACATGGATTAGACATCTCCTTCAAGACATGAAGGTCGAGATAAGAAAACCGATAGAGATGCACTGTGATAACCAAGCAGCACGTCATATTGCAATGAACCCCATTTTCCATGAGAGAACCAAACACATTGAAGTGGACTGTCACTTCATAAGAGAGAAGGTACAGTCGGGAGAAATCACCATTCCCTTTGTACGTAGTGAAGATCAGCTAGCCGACATCTTCACCAAAGCCCTTGACAAAAATAACCTCCAAAGAATACTTAACAAGTTAGGCTCGATCAACCTATACGAACCCAACTTTAGGGGGAGTGTTGAAGAAAGAGAAGTAAAAGCTGCAGCCTCAGAAGGAAATCTTCATCATAGGCAAAAGAGGGAAGCAGAACAGAGACTTTTACCAAACACAGTGGGTGTCTAACCATTTCTGATAAAAAATGATTTCAGGCTTCAAGTAGGCATCCGTTGGAGATCATAGGCAACCGTTAGAATCATTTGTATATATATATATCCTTCCTCATTGTAAACAAGTAGAATTTCTTCAATAAGAAATCAGAACCAAAAGGCTAATCATTTTCCTTTAAGATCAGAACCAAAAGGTTCATCATTTCTATAGCTCATCATTTTCCTTTTAAGATCAGAACCAAGAGGTTCATCATTTCTACAGATAACATTAGCCGTTTGATCAAGAGATGGTACGGATCTGTCAAGTGATTTAAACAACACTTTGGTACGTGCATGCAGGACTGGGTTGGCAATAAGGGAAGAGGCACTCATGTTTTCACACAAGATAATTGAAGGCTGAGTCACTAAAAAATGCAATTCTCTAAGTAGAGACTATATCCACGCAACTTCAACTGCAGTGTTGGATAAGTCATGATATTCACTGTCTGTACTGGAGCGAGCAACCGGAAACCAATAAACTGCCAAAACGCATTGCATAAGCGCCAGTTGATCGACGATCATCAATCTATAAAGCCCAAACTGCATCTGAATACGCATGAAATGTAATTCCAGATGTTGTTTGAAGTGTAATGCCCTCATACATAGTGGCCTTTAGATAGCGTAGTAGGCGTTTGCAAGATTTCCAATGAGTTACAGTGGGTTTCGGTACAAAATGGCTTAATCTGTTTATAATGAAACTGATGTCAGGCTGAGTGAGCAACAAGTATTGAAGAGCTCCCAATGTGCTATGAAGTGACATCAGAGAAGGCTTCAGAGCTGTCATGATAATGTTTGATTGAGGAGTTGGTTGCTGTTCAACAACGCTTGGTTCTTGAGAGATTTGTTTTGTGAAGAAGCTCATTGATGTAACCTGCTTGAGAGAGAAAAAATCCAGATTCTCTACACACAATTTCAATTCCAAGAAAGTGATGTATAACAACTAGATTTTCTAGAGAAAATGATTGATTAAGATCATCTAATCTAGGGGTGTGCAACCATCTCGAAATACCCATCCCGTCCTGAACCGAGCGGGACGGAACGCGATTTTTACTCTTGATGGGACGGGACGGGACACCTGACAAAATTTCTTATCCCAACTCGTCCCGATTTCTTTATCAATAGCCTAAATTTTTTGTTTTGTTTTTAAATTTGACTCTTAATTTTTTCAATTATAACCCTTAATACTTTCAATTTTAACCTTTAATTTTTTAAAATTTCAACCTTTTAATCTTTTGAATTTTAAACCATTTTTAGCCTTTCAATTTTTTAACCAAGATACCCGTCTAGATTGGGACGGAACAAAAGAGCCCAAAATTGTCCCATGCACACCCCTAAGATCATCAATTAAGGATTGTATCATGACATGACTACTTCTAGCAATGAGTATGTCATCTACGTAGACAAGTAGAAAGATTGTGCGCTTGTGCTTCTTGTAAACAAAAAAAGATGTATCATATGTAATAGTGTGAAATCCCCAATGCAAACATGTGGTTCTAAGCCTCTCATGCATAATGGTCGATTCTGTTCCGTTCAGGCCGAAACAGATGGAATATTTCGGTTCTGGCTTGGGAATGGAACGAAGTAGGGAATACAAATATTTCAAGAATATGCTGGTTAACTACAAGTCAAAACCAGATTTATATCATGGTAATAGTTGGCTCAATGGCACTGCGCCCAACGTGCCACCACGTCTTGGGTGGGTTTCGATTCACAGGGCGCATTAAATTACATTTTCAACGTTTTTTAAAATTGCGTTTCTTAAATAATAACGCTGTTAACTAGAAATATGTGGTATTTCAGCGTTAATTTTTTTTATAATTTAAGAAATTTTATAATTATATGGTTTTAATAATGATAAATATGTGCTAAAGTTAAGTAGAAATTAATTTATTGTATGTTAATTACTCGTTATTCTAATTCTTTCACCTATATTATTTATGATAAATATTATAGTATTATTTTGTATAACCGGAATTTTTTAACGAAATGGAACACTAAAATACCAAAATATCCAAAATGTTTTATTTTTTCAAAGGAAATGAAATGATCACTGAAACAGAATTAACTAATATGCTCTCATGCTAAGCTCGAGGAGCTTGTTTAAGGCCATATAAAGGTCTCTTCAACTTACAGAAATAATCAGGATGAACAACATCTATGAATCTCTCAGGTTGCACCATAAATACTGAATCACTAAGATAGTCATTTAAAAATGCATTATTAACATTAGCTGATGCACTTCCCACTTGTAACACAAAATCAAGGTAAGTATAACACGATGGTAGTAGGCTTGACTATAGGGATAAATGTTTCAATGCAATCTAGCCCTAGAGTCTGATGAAATCCCATTGCCACTAAATGGGCTTTATACCTTTTGGCAATGTCATCTGTATTAAATTTTGTCATGAAAACCTATATATTCCTATCAAATTCATTAAAGGATTGTAGAAATGATTCCTATGTTACATTCTGTTTGGGTGCTTTAAATTCAGAGTCTATGGCAGCCCTCCATTTTACATAGGATAAAGCCAATTTGACATAAGAAGGTTCTGGTGAGATTGATTCAAACACTGTTTGGTATTTGGATGTAGTAAATATTTTGGGTTTTAGGGAGCCTGTCTTCAACCTAATAATCATGGGGTGAGATATTTATTTTTGTGAGGATGAATGAGAAGAATGTAAGGCTGGTGGTGAGGTTGATGGTGATGATGAGGTGGATTGATAAGGCACTATGATTAGTGGATCAATGTAATCAATAGAGTTGGTGGAAGAATTAAGACTAGAACTAATGCGTAGGTGATAAGTTTACATCCATATCAATATGTAAATAATAATTGGAAGTAGTTCTATGATAAAAAAGCACCTTAATTGAAGCTGACTTAAGTGGTGTACCTGTTGAAGAGAGAGTTTCCTGTGATGGTGTTAAATGATAGATTTCAAAGCTTGAACTTGAGCTGAATTGCACAGAACTAGGTGAAATACTAGATTTAGAGAAACCCTTTGTAAAAGAAAATGAACATTCATTAAAGATCGCATTTATAACAGTGTAAATTCTGCCAGAAGGACTCAAACAGAGATAATCATTGTGAGATGATGAATACCCTATGAAAACACACATTTTACTTCTAAGTTGGAGTTTATGTTTATTATAGGGCTTCAGAGATGGGGGTAACAGGCACATCCAAATGGTTTTAAGAAGCCGTAATCAGGAATTGAACCAAAAAGTTTTTGAAATGGTGAAACAACAGTTAGAACTGAAGTGGGCAGCCTATATATCAGGAAAAATAGATGTGTGGAAGGAATGCCACTAAAATGATAACGACATGGAAGCTTGGGCAAGTAATGTCAGTCCTGTTTCAATCAAATGTTTGTGTTTCCTCTTAGCCCTTCCATTTTGATTATAAAAATAAGGGCATGAATGTCTAAAGGCAATTCCTTATGGTGCTAAAAACTTTTCAAATACTCTAAATTCACCTCCCCAATGTTAGTCAAAATTCTGCTTTCCAAGATCATATCAGTGAGCTGCTGCACAACAGAAGGATTTTTAATAATTGAAAGTTTGATACGAGACCACAGGTCCCAAAAATATTTTTGTGAAAAAATAGTTTTGCACACGAATCCATTATATATCTATACATTAAATCAATAAACATTCAAAGTAAAAATCTTTACCTCTCGAAGTCTATCAAACGTCATCTTTGTCTTCTAGTATAAAACAACGAATGTCCAATTCCGTCAAGATCTTCCAAACTAATCTCAAATACACTAGGACGTGTGTGGACACGTCCTAATAAACCAGAGCAATTTTCTATTTTTAGATGTACTCAACACACGAGATCTAGAGAATTGGAGAAGGACTTTTGAGACAGAACGTTGACAGAAAAGTAGATAATTCACAGAGCTTCAATTATCGATCGATTGATTAATTGATTAATGAGGCCTATATAATATTATTTATTTATATTCTAGGTTAAGTCTCATTAGGTTTAGGTTTTAATAAAATAATAAAACTATTTGTAAATGTGCCACTACAATAGGACCCACTACAGTGTCGTGCAACACTGTAGTGTCGTGCACCACTGTAGTGCTGTGTGACTATTATTATTAATTTAATTCATCAATAAAAACACATAAAATTTAGCTCTGCAATTCTTCTTCTTCATTAATTCAATTTGGTATTAGAGTTATACCTTTTGCATCTTTTCTCTTCAATGGCCACTCAGCCAAGCTCAAGTTTAAGCTGTGCTTTTACAACCTCTAAATCAGAGACAATTAGCCACGCTGTACCTGCAAACGCAAATGCAAACAATACCTCAATCCTTACATTCCCAATGCCATACCAGTTCCTGCTATGACTTCCTTTTATAATCTTAACTCTTCTTTAAATATACCAAAATATGTTTCCAAACAACATGCCAACCATATCAATCCGTTTAGATCGAAACAACTGTCTTTTGGAAGTCATAGATCCTATCAGTCTTAAGAGTATATGATTTAGAGCCCTATCTTCTTAGTTGTGTGCAGATGCCTAAAGAATTCATAACCAACCCTCGAGTTCCCCAAACCCTTGATTGGGCTATCCAGTAAACACTTCACCATAAAGCCCCATTCATTCTCAATCTTGATTACATAAACTGGCAAAGAACTAATCAACACTTGATGAGCTGGTACTTGTTTCAATCACTGAAGTAATGTTTGGGCACGTTGTGCGATGGAACAATTCTCATGAAGTCTGGAGAACACTGGGGCAGATTTTCACATCACAATCCAAGGAACAAACTCTACAACTTCGACTGTAATTAAAAGCAATCAAGAAGGGCCTCTCTCTCTATTAATGACTACATCTTGAAGATGAAGTCCATTGCTGACAGGTTATCCTCGATTGATAAACTTTTATCTGATGAAGATTTGTTGCTCTACATTTTTGAAGACCTTGGCAGTGAATACAATCATGCCATTGTTAACCTTACTTCAAGGTATGACCCTATCACTCTCTAGGAGGCCCAATTTATGCTCTATAGCCAAAAGATGAGACTTGAGCAACTAAACAACACTACCTCAGCTAAGATTTTCACTCATTCTGCCAATATGGCCGCTCTTCCCAAACAAGGTACTCGAAACCAATTTCAATCCCACTATCAACCTAACAATTACGGTATAGGAGGACCCTCTAATTATCAAGGCAGGGGAAATGGATGAGGTAGATCTGGCACAAGACCAATGTGCCAGATCTGCAGAAAGCTTGGACTTTCAGGTCCCTGACAACTATACATCAATAATTTTACTCTGTCCAATCAAGCTCAATATTTCACACAAAGGGCTCCCTCAATGAACATGGCATCCTCCAACTCTGTGGATGACACAACATGGTATATGGACAGTGTAGTTGGTATCAATGTCACACATGACCTATCCAATTTATCTCTAAAGAGTGATTACAAAGGCAAGAGTAAGCTCATGATAGGCAATGGTAAACTTCTTAACATCTCACACACTAGTCAGTCTAAACTTGCTACATTTGACAGACACAAACCCTTATCTTTGAATTCTATATTGTGAGTCCCTTATGTAGCTAAAAACTTACTCAGTGTCTCTTAACTAACACACAGTAATCCTGTAACTTTTGAATTTGATGATAAACTTTGTCTTGTGAATGACAAGAGTACGAGGGAGGTTCTGTTATAGGGAGCCCTTGAAGAAGATTTGTACCAATTTCCCCTATCCAAGAAGAAGACTCACCTTTACTTTAATCCAGTTTCAAGCTCTCCATCCAGATAACAAGCTTTTAATCTTTCTATCAGTCCTAGTTATCTATTTACAAGTTCTAATAGTCTAGGTATATAAATAATGTCAACATCTGGCATCAGAGGCTAGCAGTTTTAGGTCAAGTTTTTAAGCTTGTAAATCTTTCCCATGTTAATACAAACATGCTTCATTTATATGACTCTTGTGCCTTGGGTAAACATCATCAATCATCTTTTCCTTTATCTAATTCCCAAGCAACAAAACCCTTTCAATTACTTTATTATGATGTTTGGGGTCATGCCCATTTACTATCTAAAGATGTCTTTAAGTATTATGTTAGTTTTGTAGATGACTTTAGCAGATACACTTGGGTTTTCCACCTAAAAATGAAATATGACCTTTATCAAACCTTCTTACACTTTAATGCCTATGTTGAAAGACAATTTAACACCAAAATTACTTGCCTCCCAAACTAACCGGGGGGGGGGGGG
>QANY01013573.1:886318-1117244 GCA_003255025.1 Datisca glomerata
GGGGGGGGGGGGGGGGGATTGAGTGCAGAAAACTAAAGCCAATTCTTCAAAGTTAGGTATTACCTTTATACATCGTTATCCCCACCAGCACCAATAGAATGGGAGGATAGAAAGAAAGAACAAACATAGTGGGAAAAGGACTTTCCCCTAGCTCATGCTCATTACCCTTACATTTTTTTATGGGAGGCCTTCACCACCAACGTGCATTTGATAAACCATCTACCACTCATGTTTTAAAGAAGTAGAGTATTATTTAATGAAAACTGGATTTCCATACTCTACATTGATGTCTTCACCTCAGTCACACTCTGCTTCTTCTACAGATATTCATATCCCATCCTTTAACATCTCTTCTGGTACAATCTCTCTCAATGACTCATTTGCAACAGCACTTACTTCAGCTTGTCCAGAGCTAGGCACTGCCTCAACATCTCATTAGATACTGCTCTTTCTAGTCCTACTTATTCATTTCCCACTGCCAATATACATTTTCTAGCCCCATCCCCCACTACCCCACCTTTTGTTTTACCTACACAAATCCCTATTTCCTCTGCCCCTCTTGGTCCACAAATGTATCAATCTCCAGTTCCAACCACCAAACCACACTCTATACCTATATCCTTTCATCCCATGGTCACTAGGTCCAAAACAGGTTCCCTAAAGCATAAGGTCTTCACTGCCTCTCTCACTGAATCACTTTAGCTTAAGTCCGTCAATGATGCTCTTGCCAATACTTGGAAAGCTTCTATGATTACTGAATATGAGGCTTTACTGAAGAACAAAACCTGGACTCTTGTTCCTGCCAATTCTGATACACTGGTTGTTCAAAACAGATGGGTTTTTAGAGTGAAGCAAAACATTGATGGATCAATCCACAAATATAAGGGCGGGTTAGTGGCTAAAGGTTTTCAACAAGTTCCTGTTGTGGACTTCTTTGAAATATATAGTCCTGTCATAAAGTTTTGCACAATTCGAGTTATACTCACCCTTGCAGTACCATTTGGGTGGGACATCCAACAGATTGACATTAACAATGTTTTTTCTCAATGGGGAGCTGTAAAAATTGGTCTATATGCAACAACCACAGGGTTTTGAAGATCCTTCTAAACCTACTCACGTTTATCAGCTTCAAAAAGCACTATATGGATTAAGACAAGCCCAAGTGCCTAGCTTGACAAAATCAAGCATTCTATCTCAGACACTTATTTTTTCATTCAATCATCCTGAAAAGGTATTGTCCTAGTTCTCATCTATGTAGATGATATTTTGATCAGTGGAAGTAGTCATTTTCTCGTCAATCATGTTATATCTCAACTGCATAATCAGTTTTCTCTCAAAACATTGGGGTCACTTTCTGGGATTTGAGGCTGCCAGAAACTCAAAAAGTCTTTATCTTAATCAAAGCAAGTACATTAAAGCCGTGCTTATCAAAACAAAAGTGTACTAAACTTAACTCAGCTGGTACACAACTTCCCTAATCCAACCATGTACAAAAGTGTACTTGGTGCTCTACAGTATCTCACAATGACCCAACCTGACATTAACTATACTGCCAATAAGCATAGTCAATTCTAATCAGATCCTATCATTGACCATTAGAAGTCATGTAAGAGAATCTTAAGAAACCTCAGGGGCACAATCCATCTTGGACTGCACTTCACTCCAACAACTTCTTTGTTTCTGTCTTACTACACTGATGCAGATTCGCCAAGCTCCATTGATGATCGAAAATCTATAAGTGGTTTTTGTATCTTCTTGGGACCTAATCTCCTCACTTGGAGCTCCAAGAAACAGACTGTAGTGGCTAGGTGCAATATTGAATCTGAGTACAAGGTCCTTGCCCTAGAAACATCAGAAGTTCTTTTGCTTATATCCTTTTTGTAGGAGCTTCACATCTCATTAACAGGACCTCCAATCATATGGTATAACAAGAGTGCCATATCTTTTACCTCTAACCGTGTCTTTCACTCTCACACCAAACATATTGAAGTTGATATGCACTTCATTCGAGAAAAGCATCAATCCAAGCTTATTGACATAAGGTATGTCCCTTCCTTGGACCAACTAACAGATATTTTCACCAAACCCTTAGCTTCCGCTTTATTTCATTCTCTCAATTCCAAGCTAAAGGTGATGGCATCCCCTTTTAGCTTGAGGGGGGTGTTAGTCAAAATTCTACTCTTCAAGCTCATATAAGTGAGCTTAGTAATGCTCCCTCTTCTTCAGCTTCTCAACTGTCTAATACAAGTTACAAGCTTCAACCATGCAGGCCATACAGCTCGACTAATTTATGTAGCTCTTTTCTACCATCTCAGATCCAACGTGGCTTTTCCTCCTCATCAACTACAAGGACAACTCAGCAAAGCAATAACGATGTAAAATTCTATTGTAATAAGTGTCTAAAGCATATTCTTAAGCCAATCATTGAATGTCATTTTACTTTCTCTCTCTTATTTCTTTTGTCCTTTATGTAACTGTCTTTTATTCCCTTTTACTTTATCTTCTTCGTGTCTATGTAATCAACTGTAACTAATATTATTAATTCAATTCATCAATACAAACATAAAAATTTTAGCTCTGCGATTCTTCTTATTCATTAATTCAATTCCCAATCAGATTGGACAACTTTGAGAGGTGTTGTAAACTATTTTTTTTTTGCATAAAATTTGAATTGGAGAAAAACTTTATTAGCTTCAAACTTTGCTTTAGGAGAATATATCCAGTAAAACGGCTAAAATCATCTAAAAATAAAATATAGTATTTGTAACCTTCTTTTAAGAAAATAAGGGTTAGACCCAATAAATTTGTATGCACTAAAGCTAAAAGGTTGATTTGAATGAGAATCTGAAAAGAAAATGATGCTAAACATGACTTTTACCTTTAGGGCATGTATCACAAAATGAAAATTGCTGAGAGGGTACACTGATATTACATAATTTTCCTAAGGCTTCATGCCATAAAGATTTATAACAAATTTGGGGTATGAAGTATGAATTTCATTACTTGAGTCAATAAAATGATTATAAGTGGAGTTTGAGTTACTAAAGCATACTTGTGTAACTTGTTACCTTCTCTATGTACATTCCCTACTAGAGTAAGTAGATTTGACAATATGATTCCTAATGTCATTATTGAAGGCATCGTTATTGATGTTTACAGTATAGAAAGGAAAAACAATAGGATTTTTCACTCAATGAGTATTAATAGCAGAACAATTTATGACTTTAGAGTGTGACTTTGGGTGAGAAGTTGAACTTGACCGAGATGATTTAGGCTTAAGGTTAGTGAATTGACATGTCAATATTGCTTTCTCCATGCAGCATCAATTCATTCAACTCCTCTAAGATTCCTTTTGAGTAGAACCTTCTTGGATGCGTCGTTCTTGATAAGACAATAATTAGAATGAGATTCTATGAACACATGGTTATTTTTAGTTTAATTGAGATATGCTAATTAAGTTTTCTTAATGTGAGGAACTCTAAGCATGTTTGTTAGTTTTGAAATAATGGATTTATAGGGAATGGGTAAGAAATATGAATCTATATGAATGATTTTCAATATCTTACGATCTCGCCATCAACTTCTCCTTACCATTGTAATTTGAAGCAAAATGTAGATTGCTTAGTTTAGAAGTCATGTGATTTGTTGCAGCGCTAACAGCATACCATGCTTGATCAAAACTTGTATAAGAAGTTACAACCATTGCATATATAGTGAAGTTGTTTTGATTATGATAATTTGTTGAAGATGTACCTTATACCGATTATAACTTTATCTGGTTTGTAGTAGTATCAATTGAGTGCACCATGTCCATTTCTACAACAAATCTAACATATAAGTTTACTGTGATACCTGCCTCTATTTCCTCTTCTACCAGAATTAGAACGACCACGAAAATTATGATGCATGCCATTATCTCCTCCTCTGTTATTTCCTGAAATAAAGTTATCTTTCCTTCTTGGAAATATTGAAATTGTGTTAAAAAAAAGTATGGTGTAATAACTATTTATAAGTTTTTAGCCATTTCTCTGACATTTATGCATTACTGAATTTTATGAATAAATGAAAGTTTTCCTTTAATTAAAATGTGTTTATAATTTACTTAAGTCCTGGAACTATTATCGATGTAAGAAGAGTAAAGACAAAAGAGGTCTTTCAGACAAACTCTTCTAAAATAGTTCAAAATATTTTTCACAGTTTTATGATCGACTGAGCAATCGAGTCCGATTACTACTGTTAGATTGAACTAAATGATGCCGGTCTTGAGGAATTGGAGTGGAGACTCTAACAGTTAACCTAGGCATGCTATGGAACATGTTGAATAGACCAGTAATAAATTAGTTTAAAGTAAAGCCGTTTATCTAGTTCTAAATCTAATTGTTACACCTCAAGGGCATTTTTATGATTACCTTATTTTTTAGGTGAATATGAAACTTGACTTAGTTACTTGCGATCTTTGATACGTTAAATGACTGAGTTTGAATTGTCGGACAATACCTCGGCAGTCGGGATAGTGATTCTACGATGTTGGAGTTGCGTGATTCACATAAATGAAATAGATTGCATTAGCAACAATATCACCTTATGTTTTACTGATGGGTGTGCGAATAAATAAACCGAGTCTAAGACTCGATGACATGAGTCATTGAATAAGACATTATGAACTGTACGAGACATTTCACTGATATGCTTTTCTTATACACAGTCAATAAATGAGTTAAGAAAATAATAACTAGAGGGGTAAAATAGTAATTTAACATCCAACTCTTGTTACTGATATTCACAAAGGGTAATATCGTAAAATATTCTATGAACCGTAAAATAAAGAATTTTATTTGCACAAACATAAAATGTAGCGCACATGAATCGAGAGTCGTTCCTACCTATTCTAAATACGTTTATCTAAATAGCATGATCATAGAAAAATGTTTTATATTTAATATGATTAAACGTTTGTTGTGAAAAAATTTTGATTTTCCGTCCATGAGCCGTTCGTGATTCATTTATTTTTCATCAAAATTTAAAACTCGATCCAACAATTGGTATCAGAGTCTTGAGTTCTTGATTATACATATTTAGTGATTAAATGTATGTATGGATAGATATTGCGATATTGGCGTATATTTTTATATGGTAGATTCAAAGCATGTTCGAATGTGTTTTATGAATGGATTCCGATCGATTGACTCTAGGTGTTTATTTTCAAATCTAAAATTGATGTATGTCAAAATTGAGATATAGTATTTGGTGTAATTTATTTTTTACAAAAGTTTTATCTTTAAATTCCATGCAAATCCATCGTCACAAGAAAAGTCACCGTTCATCGCCGCCGCGTGCTGCCCACACACTGCCGCATGCCGCTGCTTACAGTTGCCGCCGTAGGTTTCCTAATTATTGTTTACGAAACCTTGAGGTTTTGGAAGTTTTTGGGTTTAGGAAAACTTAGAGTTTTGGAAACTTTTGAGTTTAAGAAACCATAGATTTTTGGAAACTTTTGGGTTTAGGAAATTTTAGGATTTTGAAAACTCTAGTGTACACAATGACATATTGGGCCATTGGGCTAATATGGACCCATCAAGTCTATTTAGATGTTGAACTAAGAAATTGTTGCTTGGCCCAAATAATTTGTAGGGATTAGAGATTTGATTCCAAACCCAATCCAGTCCCTAAAAATTAATTTTATTTAATTCGATAATTTTTCAACACCAAATTATTGGAATTTATTTTATAAATTATTTTTAAAAATAAATCAATTGATTAATTTACATGGTAATTTATTTATCAAAGTAAAAGTTATTAGAAAATTAATTTTAAATTAAAGTTTGAATTTTAAAAATGGGACTGGACTTTTGTAAAGAGTTACAAATTGGTGGGACTTGCTGAAGGAGAATGAGAAAATTACAAAATGCCATGAAGATTAGTATATAAATTATTGTAATTTATTTATTATTCCTTTTATGAGTTGTGATTAGAAATAAAAAATGATAACTTTGATAAAATTCGCATTGTATTTAAATTATAACTCATTATAAATTTAAACTACGATGATGCATGTACATGTTACATGACATTTTGACATTGACATATCCCTATTTCTATATGACATGTTACATGATGATACGAAATTAACAATAAATCTTCCATTCAAAATTACCCTCTCGATTTCAATAAGTTTTGAAAATTATAAACTTTCATAAAATTTAAATGACAATTTATAAAGAGTTTCCGTTGAAACGTTGAAATGTTCCCAAAAAACTAAGTGAGATGGTCATTTACGTTGAAATGTTCCCAAGGTCCCCAACATAAACTTGATCGTGGCACGAGGAATGGTTTAGAGCCACCTTAGCCGTCCTCTCTACACTACGAGAAACTTAGGAGAGTTATCGAGTTGCTTGAGAAGCTAAAGCTTGTAAAGGAAGTTGTGAGGCAGGACCGTTCCTAGACGGACTGTTAGTTTATAACAACATTTAAAGCCGATCCCAACACTTAGACCGAAGTACATTGAAATATCTCATATGAGCTAGTCAATGGAGCTAAGATAACCAAAACTATTGGTGATTGGTTAAGCTAGATGTAGTAACATCTTGAGAAGCATTGACCAAACGAGATGAGTCTCGATGCGATAGGAGGTTGCTATCGTTGTTGATCACAACATCATGAAAAATTTTTTTATTGGATTTTTAAATATTTAAGTATTTACATCATGCATCATGTTTTTCTAAATGATTGAGTATTTATTTATATTGGTTTATTTATTCTTTCTCATAATCATGTCATTATCCACACTATCGACAATCTTGAATACGAACAAACTTACTGGTGAAAATTACGTGGATTAGAAATGTAATCTTGATATCTTGCTGACGGTAGAAAAACACAAGTTCGTGCTCACCACTCCTTATCCCCTTGAGCCTATTGCTGGATCGACTCAAGAGAAAAATGATGCCTATGGTTTTTAGCTGCGTTCTGATGAGCTCGCTAGATGTTACATCTTGGCATCAGTTAGCAATGTGCTATAACAAAAACATCAGAACATGGAAACCGCCACTGATATGATGTTGAACATACCAAAATATTCGGGGATCAGGTTCGTCAAGCCAAACAGACTGTTGTGAAAAACTTCATGAACTGCCAGATGAAACCTAGAACTCATGTCAGAGAACACATGATGCTGATCATAAGTTATCTGAATGAGATGTAGATCATATGTGCTAAGGTAGATAGCGAGACTCAAGTTGATATGATCGTCAAGACCCTGCCAGACACTTTTGAGAACATCAAACTTAATTATTCGATGAATAAGTTGAGGTACTCACTTTCAGAGCTTATAGAGGAATTACAAGCTTCTAAGGCCCTATTTCTGAAGGGCAAGAGAAATACTGAAGAGGTAAACTTTACTGAAAGTAAGCCTTCCACATCTGGCGTAAAAAATTGCAAGACAGGTTCAAAGAAGGCTAAGAAGCGGAACTCGAAATCCGTGAAAGGCAAGGGCATTGTAAAAGTCGAGAAGTCGAAAGACAAATGTCATCATTGTGGAGCCGCTGGCCATTGGAAATGTAACTGCCCGAATTATTTCAAAGAGTTGAAATCTAAAGGTATGGTACTTGTTACTGAAGCCTGTTATGTAGCTGATTTTATTTTTTCATGGATTGTAGACTCTGCAGGCACTAACCATATTTGTTGTTCCCTACAGGCGTTCAAGGAAACCAGAAGGTTTGACGAGGGCGAGTTCAGCTTCTGTTGGAGAAAATGAGCACTAGTATCGACTGTATTAGTTGGAACTATAAAATTGTCAATTGATAACAGTTTTATGGTTTTACGAGATGTTCATTATATCCCAGTTTTTTTGGATGAAACTCATTTCAGTAGCTAGTTTAATTGAGCAACGATTCACTATGAATTTCATTTATAAAGATATTGATATTTTTAGAAATGATTGCTTAATTACTACTGCACGGTTGATAGATAACTTATTCTATGTAAAATCAAAAGTTCCAATGTATATGACACTGAAGTAAATATTAATTTACAAAAGGATAGTAAAATGTTGAAGTTTGAATCAATTGATCTAACTTATTTTTCGAATTTACGTCTTGGCCACATTAGTTTAGACATGATTTAAAGACTTGCAAGGATGGTGCATTGCAAACTTAAGTGTGAGATCGCTATCCACATATGAATCCCGCATAGAAGGAAAATTGACCAAGACACTATTTTCAGCGAAGGGTGAAAAAGTCACTCAATGCCTCAAACTCGTACATAGTTATGTGTGCTGGCCATTGAATATCTAAGTAAGAGGAGGTCATGAATATTATATAACCTTCATAGATGACTAATGTTTAGGACATGTTTATTTAATGAGACAAAAGTCTAAAACATTTGAAAAGCTTAAACAGTACATGGCTATGGTTGAGAAGCAATTAGAGAAATAAATCAAAACACTACGATCCGATCGTGGTGAAGAGTACTTGCTAGGAGAGTTCGGAAACTTTCTTAAAGAAGAAGGTATTCTTTCTCAGCTTACAACACTTGACAATCCAGAATAGAATGATGTGTCAGAGAAAAGGAATCGAACTCTGATGGATATGGTTAGATCCATGATGAGTTACTCATCCTTTCGTTATGGGGATATGCCTTGAAAACAACAACATACATTCTGAACCAAGTTCTACCAAAGACGGTGATAAAAGATCGAGTGGAAGAAATTCCTCCGTAAGCCACCTTAGGATATGAGGATGCTCGACACATGTACTGAGACTGAAGACAAGAAAGTTGGCCAGTCGATCAGAATTATGCATATTTGTAGGATATCTCAAGGGAATAAAGGGATACGTCTCTTATAGTCTGGCCGATAAGAAAATATTCGTTAGCAGAAATGCACATTTTTTCTTGAGGAATATTGTATAAGAAGTGTGAAACCGATAAGCACATTTTTGCTAGAGGAATTATTGAGTGGGAGGACACTGACTCCCCAATCAGAACCTGTTTCCGATCCAATAATGGAAGAACCACAACATGGACCGGAGCCTACGGAACGTCGACGTAGTGGGAGAGTTGTGAGACAACCTGACAGGTACATGTCTTATGGAGATTCCTTACAGAGCCTCAATGTAGTGTTTTCTACTCGTAGGCTATTGCTGGTCCTGAAGTAAATCTATGGCAAGAAGCCATGAACGTCGAGATACAATCGATATTCTCGAACTGAGTCTTAAAGCTTGTAGATCCTCCTAAAGGGGTAAAACTTGTAGGGTGTAAATGAATTTATAAGAAAAAGAGAGGTCTTGATGGAAATGTGGAGACTTTCAAAGCTAGGCTAGTAGCCAAGGGTTACACCAAAAAATAAGGTTTTGTCTATGAGGATACCTTCTCACCAGTGGCCATGCTTAAGTCCACCCGAATTCTCCTGTCCATTGTTGCCGCCCTCAATTATGAAATATGGCAGATGGACGTTAAGACTGGGAATTCCAATCTTGAGGAGCGCATTTATATGGCTCAACTAGACAGGTTCATGAAAAAAGGCCAAGAGGATAAGTTTTACGAATTATTAAAGTCCATTTATGGAATTAAGCAAGCATGAAGGTCGTGGAATATCATATTCGATATAATTGTCAAGAACTTTAGTTTTGAACAGTTAGTGGACGAACCCTGTGTGTATAAGATGATACATGAAAGGAATATTGTTGTTCTAATCTTGTATGTGGACGATATTCTACTCATTAGGAATGATGTAGGAAAATTGTCTGATGTCAAGATTTGGCTTGCAAAAAAATTTGATATGAAAGATCTTGGAGAAGTTGCATTTGTCTTAGATTTTCAGATCTTTTCAAGTCGGAAGAACATACAATTAACACTGTCTCACGCATCTTATATTGATAAGGTGATGAATCGCTTCAGTATGCAAGACTTCAAGAAGGGATATCTTATCTTTAGGCATGGAGTTAGCCTTTCCGAGGAGCAGTTTCCCAAGACTCCTCAAGAAGGGGGAGACATGAAAAAGATTCCCTATGCCTCAGCCGTAGGAAAAGTCCCATGTATGCGATGTTTTGCACTAGGCTAGATATTTGCTATACCGTGGGCATGGTGAGTCATTTCCAATCTAATCCTGGACTCGGGCATTGGAATGTCGACAAGAATATCCTCAATTATCTTAGAAGAATGAGGAACTAAATGCTTGTGTATTTAGGTACTGAGGGATTATACTGACTTTGACAGGCAAGGATTCCAGGAGGTCTATTTCAGGATCGGTGTTCATCCTGAATGGTGGAGCAGTAGTATGGAGAAGTATCAAGCAATCTTGCATTGTTGATTCTACCATGGATGCTGAGAATATGGTAGCTTGTGATGCTGCAAAGGAGGTTGTCTGGCTTATAAAGTTTCTGAAAACTCTGGAGGTCGTTCTAGATGCTGACAATCTCATGACACTTTATTACGATAATAGTGGGGTTGTAGCAAACTCGAAGGAATGAAGGAGTCACAAAAGATCCAAACACATAGAGCGTAAGTATCACCTCATCAGAGAGATTGTTCAGCATGGAGATACTACTACAAATAGGGTTAGATGACAGGTAAATCCTGCCATGATAACCCTATATTGATGGTTGATTGATTGTCATCTACCGAGTTGTCATCTTTAGTCATTTAAAAAAATCCGTCATTCTAAGAGCGGGGAATCCCCGTCATCGTAGGTACCGCGAAAAGTATTTAGATGACGGGGAATCCGTGTCATCTTAGTCACCGCAAAAAACATATAGATGATGTGGATTCCCCGTCATCTAAAGTTACTCCATGTAGATTTAGATGACGGGGAATCCCCACATCTTAGGTACCGCCAAAAGTAAATAGATGACAGGGAATCCCTGCCACCTAAAGTTCAAGAAAAAATTATTTATTTAATTAAATAAAAGCTTGACAAATAGAAGATGTTTTCCCTTTTAAAATTAACAAATTTTTTATCAGAAAATGTATAGAAAAATAGCCATCCCAGAGTTTCTTCTTCCAACTTTTCATCAACTAATCTAATACGCTAACTCATTCTAATTTTTATTCATTTTTATCTTGAACCATTGATAAAAATAATACTTTAGTTAAGTATATAGTACATAATCAAATTCATTACAAAACCGTAGTAAAATTGACCAAAAAATCATTTAATTGAAACAACTAAAAGCATCAAATTAGAATGCCAAAGTTACTTGTTATAAGCAGGTATAGATGAAGTTGGTCATGATAGAGAAAATCATCCTATTATACAATAAAAATAAAACAAAAATTATAATGATTATAATTCTAAAAGATATATTTCAAAATGGGAAATTTCTCAACATACAATTTTTTAATAATTCTTTCACAATAATTATCAACAACAATCAAGAATAATTCATCAGAGCTTTTTTCCACTTTTTACAAAACACACACCACTAGGGATGCAAACACATAATATGATTCTTTTCTTGAATTAAATCAAAAGTATACATTTCCAATAATAAATAGCCAAAGAAAAACTTGAACTTTAAGAGACACACACAACTTCCAAATGAATTTAAATAAAATAACTTATCGGAGGAAGAAAAACTTTTTAGCATCACATCCAGGCAATATATACAGATAAATAAGTGAAAAAAATATAACTAAAATCATTTATCAGTAATATACAACTGATAATACTCACCTCACAACATGAAGAAAATAGTTTTTCTGCCAAACCATGTTTCCTGTTGAGAAATTGAAAGGAATAAATTCTAACATATCAAGGTTGGGATTGGACGCAAAAACATTAGCATGTTAGAAATAAATGACCAATACAAGTAATCTAGAAAAAAAATGATATGAAGATGGAAGGGGAAGGGAAAAAACATACAAGTGCATGACGCTAATAATAGGAAGAAGAATTTTTCACTTTAGTTACTAATATTGCATTTTTTTCATAGAATTTTTCAATTCAGTTACTTGAAAGATTCCTTACATGCAAAAATCTAGACTATTTTTCTTTCTTTTTCTTAGCTTATAGTTATGCAGAATTAAAATGATCATCCACTTCTCTTGCGTGTTAACGCAACCTCTAGCTATACATTACCTTTGACTTATATTATCCAAATAGGCAAATGCCATTGAAAAATAGAGGCTAAGAAAAAGTTGAGCTGAGTACAAATATAATTAAGAAAGGAAAAAATCATACACATAAAGATGTTCTTGTTAGTTGTTAATGACCATATTCGAAACCATGTCTAAGTTTAAATGTGAGATAGGTCCATCCATTCATGTTCAACTTATGGCTACATGTTAATGGGGACCTCTGGTAACGTGACAGACAACATCATTCTAAGAAAGGTAGAGAAGTCATACATGGACTTTACAGATAACCATACTTCTAAGTGCAAAAAATATCTTATAACACAATACTTCATGAGATCATGTACATGTCAATGTAAAATATGGACTTGGTATAGAACCACAATAGTGGGTTTTAAACAACCATACAGAAAATTGATATCCAAAACTTGAAGTTCTTCAAGCCTGAAATTCAAGACACATTACATTAGTTACCAAGTAAATTTAGCAAATGGTAGGAAAATAAAACGCAAGCAGTACATAAGAACTATTAACAGTTAATCTACAATGTTCTCAAACTTAAAGCCCATATTTCTCCTATACTCAAAGGATTGTTATGCGCGATTGCTGAGAATGAGATTATCACATTTGTTTAGATGCATCGATGCTGCAAATTTTTAGATAGATTTCCTAAAATCATATTGGAACATTTTTTGTACGGGAATTTGTGGGAGGGAAACTTGAAGCCAACATAATTGGCGGGATTCATATACCGTCTTTTTCATTCTATGCAATGACTCTTGCAATCATACATTTTCATATTTTTCTCCCTTTTAAACAAGGTTATGTGTCCAAGAAAATAAGGCCCATGCAATATTAAAATAAAAGTAAAGTACTATATCATGAAATAAGAATCACGATCATCTATCAAATGCTTCAATAATCTTCTCAGCATGTGATTGTTCATAATTCAAGTGAGAAAATGTTAGCTCTTCTTATTTTTTCATAGGAAACTGAACCTATGATCTTCTAATCAACTTAATTTTTATATTTCAGTAATGCGATGCACGACTTCCAATTATATCTTTAGCCAATAATATGTTTCCATTCTAGGTACCCAATTTTATAATGAGAAGCATATTGTGATTCTAAAAAACATATCATCTTATATTGCATATACATAATTACAATAGCAAAAATACCAGTTCCAAGTCTCAACATCAATTAATTATCTTATTCGAAAATTGCCTTTCTTGTGGCCTGATTCTGGTATCGTTAAAGCATTATAAGAAACACATGTAAAGTTTCTAATGATGTGCATCAATAACATCCTACTTAAACATGAGAATCAATCCACAATTGAAGCTCAAAACTGAATTGTTTTTTACAAAGATATGGGTGCACGGGCATTTCAGATAAGAGAAATACAATGTTAATTACTTAAATCACAAAACAAATTGTCACATGTCCATCATTTATCCGTAAAAGTAAACTTATGACCTTATCATCGACATGTTGGACCTACATCAAGAAAGAATTACGTGGTTATCACAAGGGAAGATAAGAGCTTCAGAGATGATATTTGGGGAGAAAATACAGGTTAGACCAAAATATGTTCAAGTATATAACCACCTAGCAGTTTGACAAGGAAAAATATATTATTATAACCACCATTTTCAATTACATGCATATCCATAGGGGAAGCATATCACATTTCTTGATACTGGTTGCTTTCTCATGTCCACCCATCTATTTTTTTGCTGCTTGGGCACAACCAATTTTGAAAACTACGGGTCCAGTTTTTTCTGCACCGATATATGTATTTTTGAGCGAATGTTAGAGGAAAACCATAAGATACCACATATATACTACATATTAATACTAACTCAGAAGGTGGAAAGGCCTGATTTCGGTATGAAAACCTCCTAAGTACCACCATAATTTTTTTTCAAGATTCATTAATACGCAATCCATTTAATTTTTAAATGAAGATAAGTAATCAACTGCAACTCTTCTTTTGGGGTGCCCTTAGGGGATATATATAGCCAGGAATAGTTGCATTTCTGGGGATATAACCAGCAATCCAGAAGCATATAGAATAATACTGACGAAATGATAGAAATATAATAAAACGCAGAAACTTAAATCTTTTGTTACTTTATCCTTGCATTTTCACACTATATCATTGCAAACAAGGTAGCGATATGGAACCATGGAAATGGACTACCATGGAAAACCTATAAGTACCAGATGTTGGGTTAGAGACGTATGCTTGAACATTAAAAAAAATAGAGCTGCAAAAATCGAGTGTCGGTGAATACATGGACAAACAATATAAATATGAGTCTTCATTCCCCAATCCCAAAAACAAATTGAGTCTAACTTTCTTGGAAAATAGGTATCTATTCATGAAGAAGTATACTTAAAGGCAATAAATGGGAAAATGTTAAAACTACTGAAAGTTCCCGCGAAGAATCTACATATAATCTTCCATTGTTGAATTATCATACATATGTATAAGCATTAAGTCACCACCATGGGATCCCACATTGCCACCCTTAGAAACTACTGATGGCGTAACCACTATAACAAATCGATGAAAATTCATCTCGCGTTCAACGCAATACTAGGGGTAACAACATATTTGTTTCAAATCTATCTTGAAACCTGGCATTCCTTTCACCGTAAATTTTAGAAAGCAACTCAGGAAACTCACTAGCCATAACTCATAAGCAAACCAAAAAAACAAGGACAGTGCAGCTTTAGAATTGCTGTAACAGACGGATCGTAACACGCGCGTGTCACCATCATATTTCAATGACTTGAAATTAAACATTCGATCTTTTATGGCCAGCCTTCGTCAGCATAAAATAGAGTGCTAAATATATATATATATATATATATAGTACAATGTCAAAATTAAATAGCGAGGTAGGTAATTTATGGAGATAAATTCGTCGAGTATTTGATTCCTATAGCTTTATTCATGTGAGTTCATTCGGTCTCAAGAGTAGCTCAAAAAGATATGAATGATAAATAACATTTGTTGGACCAAAAACGTGTTTTGGACCAAAGTATACTTCCCGAACTCAAATGTGATAGGTGTCATCATTGAAGTAGTGAAGAGAAAAATTAATGTTCAAATTAATTAATTTGTTACTTTCTAATTATTAGATAATTAGTAAATAAAAAAAATTAATTAATTAATTGATAAAGATCAATTTGATTTATCAATTTGGATTGATGAATTTGAACAAAATATTAAGAGAGATGTAAAATTCGCATAAGCATTGTGGGGAGATGGTGAATTTTGGCAAATTACAGTATATGAGTATATGTGTAAATTCTGTAATTATCATATAAGGGATGACAATAGGGTAACATCTCTAACCCTAACGATAGTGTGTGTATACATAAAGCAAGAAAATAGTTTCTCTCTTCACTCTCCCTATTACCGTCGAACCCCATATGAAGAATAATTTTTCCCTTCATTTGTTGTTTTGATAGCCAACACTCAATTTTTGTGAACATTCTTGTGAAAAATACTTATGAATCCTACGAGTGGTTGTTGATGTGAAGATTGATTCAAGTTCTACATATCCCAAAGAACGAAGAATGTGAGACGATAAAAAAGATTCCACCAAGTCAGAATTTCTGCGATACAAAAAATGTATAAAATCGTTTTTATTTATTTTAAATACGTTTATCTAAATATGCATGATCATAGAAAATATTTTATATTTAATATGATTAAATGTTTGTTGTGATTTTTTTTTATTTTCTACTCACGAACCGTTCGTGGTTCATTTATTTTTCATCAAATTTTAAAACCCGATCCAACAGAAAATCTCTTGCAAAGTTTGTTGACATCGAGTGTCTCATGTTAGTTCAACATCTGAATTGAATTTTTTCCATTCGACATTCATGGCTTAATAACAAAGCCTGCACTTCATCTATTGATAGCTCATCGGCTTGTGAGATCACATTGACAACAATAGAGACTAATCACACTCCAAGACCATTTAAGATGCAAATAAATTCTTGCTCATTGATTGGATTCCCTGCTCTTTCTAGGCTATCTATAACAAGTTCATTTTATCACAATAATCTGCAACTGGAAGATTACCTTTCTTCAGTGTCTGCAAAACAATCCTCATTTGCTGCATCCTTGTTTTGGATTTGTTGGAATAGCTTTTTCCAATGCTTTTCACATAACAGTTGATAATCAACTAACAATCAATTCAGTTACAACGGTTTGCATGAACTCCACGTGATTTGCAGGCTGAGGTGGCAACTCCTCTTCTCTATCAATTCCTAAATTCTCAATATTGGAAACATACGTGAAATTAATAAAAAAAATGAAAAAATAAAGTGTAGACCTAAACTATATGATGATGTAACTATTAAATCTTTTCACTTTATTTTGTAACAATTAAAATCGTAATTACGGTTTCAAAAAAATCACGTATTTTAAGTCAACTGATTATATGTGAGATTTTTAACTTCAACATCAGAAATTCAAACCCCATATTGTATCTCACTCCTAGTTGACAAAATTTTTTTTTAAAAACTTTTACAAAAATGATTTTAATGATTTATTACATAGATATATTTTAAAAGCGAAAGAAATAAACTTATTAGTTAAGGAAAACACTCCACATGAGGAACTTATTAGTTAAGGAAAACACTCCACATGAGATCCGATATCATTGAAAAACTCTCATATTCCAAAAGTGTTGCATTTCTGATTCACCAAAAGAGAACTGATGACACAGCTTTGCAATTCCTCATAAAAAAGTCATAACAAACCCTATCCATCCTTTTAACTTTTGGACCCAAAATTACAATTGAGTCAGCAAGCTGTCAAGATCCATATATGAATAATATGTGATGCATAAACGAATATTGATCAATTAAAAAGAGAAAAAGAGAATCGTAACCCTAACCGTAATCCTAAACTACACTTTCCTTGCCTTTTGTGAATGTTTTGTGTATATATATGGGCTGGAAACTGCTCAATTCGAACAGTCTTTGGAATCCATTCTTAAAAAAAAAATATCTCAAATAAATGTAGTTGGCCTCTCCTTCTCAAAATTCTTCAAAGCTTTGGTCTTAAATAATTGTCAATACTAAGCTTCTCATTGATAATTCTGGTTGGCTTATTGGAGATTGAACTGAAACTCACTTCTGAACTGATAAGTGAGTGCTGGATAAGTCTTCTTTTCATGTGAACAGGAAGACCAACTTGTCTTTGATCTTATGTTTTGAAAACTGCTCTTCTCTTGACAAATCCAACACGAAGCCAAACTTAGTAGTGTAAAACGTTAGAATATAGGGAAGATGGATCATCAATGGTGAGAATGATTTGAATGTGAAGTTAAGTTAGAACTTATTTCACCTAGGTAGCTAGGAGGAATTGGATAATGGCAAACATGCAAATGGTTCCAGCAACAAAAAATATAGAGCCTCAGTATGTGGAGATGATGGTTCCTCTTTACTCTTTTGGTTGTGAGAAGAAAATTAAGAAGTCCCTCTCTCATCTCAAAGGTATAGCTCCCTCCTCCTTTTGATTTTCCCTTCATAAAATATAATTCATTTTGAGTACGTAAACTTTATTTATGCTTTAGTAAAAAAAACTTTATTTATGCGTCTTTATAAACCAACTTGAATCCTCATGTCATCTCATATGCATCATCTTCTTGTTTTTTTTTCTTGGCTAGGCTACTCATTTGGTCTCCTTTCTCAACTATGGCCGGAAAACATTTTTTTTAAATGACTGAAAATAGTCGAAGTAAATAGTTTATTTAAGAAAATTACACAGATGTAAATAAATTATTTATTTTTATGACCATTTTTGTAAAAAAACCGTTATTTTATAATTTGAGCTAAAAAGTTAATCGGTTTTTTAGTTCTCCCAGTTAAATTTGTCCAACCCAAGACTAAGAGCTTTTCGTGGTTTAAGGGGCCACATGCCTAAATCGTAATGGGCCTAGAGGCTCATAAGGAAATGAACTTTTAGTATAGATGACTTCATTATAGAACTCATAGGTAAAAATGACCTACCAATTTAATAGTATACAAAAATGGTCATTTATAAGTTAGGAAATTTTAAGTTAGTCATGAACCCCTTTCACCTTGTAATCACCAAGAGTAACATTCTATGACTTTTGTTTCTTCTTCTTATGTTTGTTTATGGTATTTTCTCACTTCTCTTAAATTTTTTTAAAACACATTATACTAAAAAATCATACTTTAATTTTCTTTGGCATCACCCTCTCTCTCTCTATGTCTCTATCTTTCACAAGATCTCAGTCTTTGTTTATTTTTTTGTCAAAAAAGAAAAAATAGAATGGGAGATCCCCACGCCCCTTACCCATTCAATTGCATATATCACATCAATGGGTAAATATATAGTTTACTTATTGTTAATAAATATTTTACTCACTGTTATGCTACATTCTAATGTATCAGATCTTTCATCATTGTCTTATATTTGTTGGGTGTTCGTCAAAAGATGGACATCATCTTTAGTTTTAGAGTCAATCATATTTGTAGATGAGCACAAAAAAAATAAATTGGAATGACCTCCTATTAAGTAAGCAATTTTTTAACGGTAAGTAAACAAGATATTACCTATTTCAAATTGTAAAAAATAACTTGTAAACTAAACGAAGAACATAAGTGAATTTTTAATGATTTCTGTGGATTTGTCGTAGATTAGACAATTTTTTAAGCAAATTAATTAAGTTTGAGTAGAATTTGAGAAAATACCATAAAGAAACATTAGGAAAAAAAATAAAAGTGATAGGAAATTACTTTTGGTAGTTTCAAAATAGATGAAAGAGTAAAATAATAAGTTCATAACCAACTTAAACTTCTTTAACTTAAAAATTGACATTTTTGCATATATAAATATGAAAGTCTATTCTCTTGCATATTAGTTAATAAAAATGATCATCTATCATAATTTTCACGAAAAAATATTAATTTTTAAACTTGTTTAACAATTGTAAACTTAACATCTTAATATAAATTGACAGGGATATACTCGGTGAATGTGGATTTTAAAGAACAAAAGGTAACAGTGTGGGGAATATGCAACAAATACGATGTGTTAGCCACTGTCCAAACCAAAAGAAAAGGAGCTCGCTTTTGGAATCAAGACGACAACATTGCCTTCCAACAATTACTACAAACACGTCCAACATCACCCAATTCATCTTCTCCTCTTTCTGCTACTCCTATCTTGAAGCAGCCTAATTCTCGATCTTTGATCAAGGTTCGATCTCTAAGTTTGAAAGCTTGGAAAAAGGTCTTCTTCACTAGATCATTTTCCTTTTGAAGCTAGCATTCATAATAATTTATTAACTAATTTAATTAGTTAATTAATGTAGACCCCCCCCTCCACCCCCAAATCAAGAGAACTGTCCCAGTGATCTCATGATTGAACTTATTGTAAATTATTTTTGCAAAAATAATTGCATTTGTCAAGCATTTCTGCCTCTGTTGGTCATGCGTCATTTTTTTCCTCCATGTTTGGTGGGATTTTGAACTTGTTCTCTATATGTAATTTGAATTTGAACACAAGGGTCAGCCTCTCACACTGTTTAAGCATAGACTTATAGTTATGCCGACTCTTGTTTCTTCCTTTCGGTAAACTAACCCCAAAAAGAAAAAATTTAATAACAATCTTAGGACAAAATTGTTTACTTACAGTTATGTATGAATAATCTTATCCACAACGAGTCAAATCTCATGTTTTTTCTCCAACAAGACAACGTGGATTGCGCGCTAACAACATAAAAGCAAAATCACATGCCTGGTTTTGTGTAAGTTCTTTCAATTCATAGTCATACATATAATAATTGTTTTTCTCATATAAAATATTACAAAGCAAAAAAACAAATTCAAAGGTCTTTTCTTTATCCCTAACAACCGAGAATAGTAAACAACCATGTTCATTTTTATATTGTCGAGTAATTCTAAAGTGATGAAGTTTAGATTAAGTTTTATTTGAGTGAGTTATGTGTCGATATAATTCATCGTTCGATTAACATATTAATAGTTAAATAGTCTTATCGAGTGTTGAGTTTGTTGTTGCATCAATAAAAAAGTTTATTCACGTCGTTTAAAATAAAATTTGACCGATTTGAAACTATTTTTTTTATTCTTCAATTATTAATAAAAAAACTCAACGTAAAAGAGCATGCTACCATGCCAGGAGCCTTTTCTCTGACATGAAACAGAAGTTTTTCTTAAACCCTTGACATATTTGTTGAACACTTCTAACACATTGTCGAACTCCTTAAACACATTTGTTGAATCCAAAACTTTTGTTAAAACCCCATTTTTTGAATTCTAAACACATTTTATCAAACCCTTCCAATAGAAGCACATGATATTAATGAAAGTCTCCATATTGTAAAAAAATTTCAGCATAAAAATGACGTGGCAGTTTCTAATCCCATAGAGTGAGTAGTTGGCTCATCCACATAAGAAGAAAGCTTTTAAGCCACTCCATCGGATTCCAATAGAAACCTGCCACGACAGCTAACAAAAGCAGTCAACAAAACTGGCCAAAACAAAACCTGAGATGAGTCCAAATCAAGCTATATAATTAATGCCAATTTCCCCCCTAATTTTGAAGGCAGCTATCTAATTCCTATGAAACTTTAAAAAGATTAAAGAAAGAAGTTGGTAAAATCCCACTAGCTTATAAATTTGGCATCATTTTCCCACAGATTTTTCACTCATCAAATTTGGCTGACTTTCCAGTTTCCACACATTCATATATTACCACAAAACCAACCACCAAGTTGTCAATTGTTAACGACTTTGAAGCGTTTTAAGAAAGCTCTTTTGCTAGCAACTGCGTACTCAGCCATTGCTTGCCTTCACAAAGGAAAAGATAAAAAAGAAGAAGAGTATGTTAAGGGTGGCGATCATGGCGGAGTTACTGGGAGAGTACACGGCGGCTCTCACAAGAGTGACGGAGCGTTTCCTTATACAGAGGCGGAGGAGCATTAATTTTCAAGGTCTCCATAATTTTCTTTTACAATATTCTCCGGCTTCCATGACTATGAGTCACGACTCTTCTAATTCTTTCCTTGTTTATTTTTAAACACTTTGAAGGGTTTGACTGATCTTTCAAGAATTGGGTATACAAACACAGTATTTTTCTTCTTCTTTTTTTGTTTGTTTGTTTGTTTAAATTTATGGAGTAGCAGTTCATAAATTGTGTTTGAATTCATTGGTTTAAGCAGCGGACTTTAATTAATATTCATGTAACATACAATAATTCATTCTTTTCTTCATAAATGAAATGGAAATTCAATCTTCTACTCCAATCTACAAAAGAATTATTACTTAATATATATGATCAGTTGTTTGTTTTCTTTGTCTTTCAATAACGGGCAATTGCATAAGGGAAAATTAGATTAATTAATTAATATATTGTATGAAAATCCTATATGCTAATACTATGGCCCGTAATTAATGTGAGCGAGAAGAGAGAGGAAGAGACTTTAATGCAAATAATGGAAGGGAAATAAATGAAAAAGCATGTCATTGTAATAATAAATGATGGGGCCATGTGGGATTTGTCTGAATAATATGTTGTCGGTCACAACAACGTGACAAAATTCAATGGGACATAAACTATTATATACTTTGGCTGAGAGTCCCAGACTAACCTTAGGTTTCTTGTGATGTAAAGCATTCTTTCATATCGCAATTTAGCTACAGGTTTTGTACGGTGAAATGACTTTCTATATATGTATCATAGTACTAATTTCCGTTTCAATTTTTTGAAAAATTCAAAGATTTCAGATATTTTAATGTTTCGATACGTTATTTTAGAAAAAAATTCAGTCATCTAAAATAATGTTATAAAATTTATTATATGTAATATAACTAAGAAAAAAATTGAATCAATAAATTATATCATACAAATAATATGTAATTACCATTAAAATTCAATAAAATATCATATTAATATCATTAAAATTCAACAAAAACATCGTATTAAATATCATATTGAGTTGACGTGCTAAAATACTCTAATTTTTTTATCATTCAGGAGTATCTCTACCAAATTGATATCACCATGCTTCTACAAAAAAATATGTTGAGAATAAAATCAATTAAAATAACATAAATTCATAGGAGCATTTCAACAAAACATATCGAAATTCGGCCGAAACACACCAAAATTCGGACGAAACAGACCAAAATTCTAGGCAAAAAATTATAACCCTCTATTTCGTTTCGATTCCTTGCCGGAACCGGAATGTTTCGGTCATTTCAGCCAGAACGAAACGAAACAGACCACTATGATATATATGCGTACGTAAACTAGGTATATATATACGCTAAGGAATTATTTTGATAGTGTTTAAAAAGCGTTTTTAAAAGCTTTTGATAGCCTTTCTTAAAGGTTATCAAAAAGTTTTTCATAACTTTTAAAAAACGCTATCATAGGACCTGGACTTTTAATAAAATCTGAATACATCGTGTTTTCAGAAACGTCATCGAAACAATATGATAGCATTTTTTAGCCGCTATCGTAGCGTTTTTTTTGTTGTATTGAAATGACTAAGCTATTAAAATAAACTCATAACTCTCTCAAAATTGAGAGCACTTATAAAATAATAGTAATGAGTCATGTTTTCATTTTATAGGACTTTACTGAAAATTAGACTCATTAATTCTTTTAATGCATCACAAATGTACTAGTATATTAATTAGGTACTCCACCTATTGAATATAAGATAAAAAAAATAGCCCTTACACCAAATAGGAACTACTGTATCGTAGAATATTCAATTATCACCATAATAATAAGGTGAGACCATAGTTAGTTAATTCAGGAACGGTAAAAATATAGAGTATTATTCAAAAAATATAATACGGATATTAACGGTTAAACATTCGATAATAATTCGGCCAATAATACGCATACACAATAATTTAAGTACGGTTATTAAATGTGGATTATACGTTTCATTTTAAAAATTCGACATAAAAATAGGAATTACGATCATATGATAAACTGAAAAATATGTATAAGATTTATATGATAAAAAAACAAAAAAATCATTTATCACAATGAAAAACCATTAAATAATTTCATTAATTAGATAACAAAACATTAAATACATGATTATCTTAAATATGAAAAAAGTAGAGTCCATAAATACATATTGTACTCAATTAAAAATTATATTTATAAATAAATATTAATATTTTATTTTATTTTACTCAATCTAAAATTATTTATAATAAGATTATATTCACATTTCTAAATAATAAAAGTTTCATTCTCATTTAATATAGTTAACTTTGATTTTTATTTATTTATTTGCATACTCTACTAAAATGTTTATCATTATACAACAATTAAAAAACTAAAATACTTACTATTATAAACAATTGAAAAAACTAAAATGCTTAATAAAAAAAATCAAAGTATACATAGTAAAATAAAAGAAAACCAAAATGCATAATATAAGATAAAAAACCAAAATGCATTATAAAAGGGAAAATTAAAACAAACTTAAAGTAGGGCCCAAGGATTGAACACAGGACCTAACATATAGAATCCCGGTTTTTTTCCTTTTTATACAACTTTCATATTCTACTGATACATTTTGGGCTGAAAATATGCTAATTATTCCATAGGTTTTAGAACAATTAAGAAACGGATTTTAAAATATAAGAATTTAAAAATTCACGTGTAATACATGTATTATACGTAAATTTATCAACAATGGGTGAGACCTTTGCCTCTTTTTGGTTTTAGTAAATAAGAAGAGAACTTCTCAACTTAAGATCCCTGAGTACATTAACCATTTTTGGACCCATGCTCTTTCTTTTGGGCTTTTGAGCTTTTGAAATTACACTTGCATCCCTTCTAATTCTTGTTTTAGATTGCTTCATGCCATGTTTCATTTTTGGACCCATGCTCTTTCTACGTACGTTATTTCCGCCATCTCCGCCTGAACAAAAGCTTGAACCAAGGTTTGATTCCTTCGTCTTTGACTGCTACACCAAGATCAAAAGCCATGCCCACTTCGCCAGTGAGAGAAAGAATATTGAAAGAGTGAGAAAGAGAATAAGAAAAATTGTGTGAGAGATTGAGAATCAAAATGAGATTCATTAAGCTCTACAATTAAAAGAAATTTAAAATTCTCATAGTTAGAGAATAAATTTCAGTATCCCAATTGTATTACTATTTAGAATCTTCTTTGTTTTCCTCAAATTCCTTTTACTTATAACTTACTTTTTATTCAAATTTTTCAAAATACATGAAAAACATTATTGAGTAGTCTTGTACATTTTTGACAAATAAAAAAAGTAGTCTTGTACATTTAGGACAAATAAAAAAAAGTAGTCTTGTACGTAGTTACTTGTCTTGGGTAGAGACAATTGGGTCAGCCACGAATTTTCTTTGGTGGGAGAGGTGCAAGAATAGTCTTAAAAGAGAATTCAATATGCAAAAATGATCCACCTCTTTAACATTGAGTAAAAATGTTATATTTAAAGTTAACATTTAACAGACTTGATTTAAAATAAAGTACCTAAAACACTCTAAATTTTTTCCCTAAACCATCCCTCTCTCTCCGCATCTCAACCCTCACCATCCATCTCTCTCGGTTAGGATTTTTACTCGAAATCTCTATTTACCATGTAGGAGCTTTCAAAATTAACTGTAGAAATCACAGACTGAATATCAACCCGTTGATAATGATCACAAATATAACCTCAGATAATCATTGTCATTATCTCTCTTCTCTCACGTATTGACAAATACGGCTAAAAAAACTATTCAAAGTAATTTCTTCGCCTAAGAAAAATAGGCGGCTCATTTTGGTTTCTTCACCTACAATGGCATGTTAAACGGCTAACCCTATTCAAGATCTAAATTGCTCTTCGTTTTATATGATGCCTTGATTTGTTTCCTAATCTAATTAAAAGTGCACTAGTTAAGTGCACACGCTACAATTTTGTGGCAGCAAAGGTAGCCTGAAATTGGGCTTACGTTCACATATTGGGCTAGAACCCAATCGTCCTCCTTGTAGAGAAATAACCCAACAAACTCTCCCTCCTGACAATGTGGAAGAATCCATCTTACCCGGTGCCTTTCATCATTCCTCATGCTTCGTCTGTAAAGTTCTCGTTAAGACCTTCACCAATTTTATAGTGTAGTTCTCATGTAGAGCTTTTATCCATTTTTACATGGTTCTTATCCACTTTCTTTGATGGCTATCCTTCTCACCCCCTTTGTAATTCTCATAATCTACCTCATCAATTGAAATTACGTCATCGCCTTGAGTACATCTAGTAGAGGATTGTTGCTATCTGCTAGACCTCTATAGTTAGATAATCACATTAGCTGGTGACGCTAAAATTGGCTGAGCATTTTGTTCTGTTGGGTTATCAATAGCACTTTCATTAGTGAGATCACCATCAATGTCTCTACCATCACCATTTTCTGAAGATGTAGGAATTGGATTTAACTCAATCCGACCAGGATGAAGTTTCTCAATTATCACTAAACCTGCAATAGTCTATTCATTGAGGAATTTCACATTTGGGCTTTTGGCAACTTTCTTCTCTGTTAGATCACATCATTTGTTGTAGTGTAATTCACTAGTGATATTCTTCTTCACTACTTTGACTAACCCCTTGATGAGCTTCACATATATCATGTAGCTCGTGGGCTTTTTCTTTCATTTATCTTCTGCCATTGACCCTTTAATGGACTTCCATTTACCTTCACCAAAGTAATTGTAATAACCATCATCATCGAGCTGACCTATAGAAATCAAGTTCAATCAGATCCCTGAAATGTGTCTCACATTCTTGAGTACCAGCTTGCGCCCTATATCTATTTCTAGACACACATCTCTAATTCATGTAATCTTGGAGGTACCATCATTACCCATCTTCATAACACCAAAGTCACTGATATGTAAGATGAGAATATATCCATTTTGGAGGCAACATGTATGGCAGAAAAACTACCCAATATGTATCTAAGCATGTACCATTTACTAAGTTATCTAATGAGATAACAAACACGTCTTGATTGGTGGCTACAACTGTCTTTGTTGCATCATTCCTCTTATCACTATTTTCCTTCTGTTACTCCATTTTCAACATTCTGCACTTAAATTTCTTCTGCACCATCTTCTTGCAGTAAAAAACACTAGACCCTTTTTCTATAGTCATGGAGATTAATACAAGTAGAATGATTAGTCTGAATGGACTAGCTGGCAGTTGTTGAAAGAAACAATGGAGGATCTTCTTTGTTGATTGACTAAAGAACACAAGGATTTTTTTATTGTTTCTTCATTAACAAACTACTATTAACCAAACTCATAGACAATTGATCATCAAGAGAGGAATTACTCAATGACCATTTTTCTAGAAAAAAACTGATTGACGTTGCTCTAAGTTTCATTCAAGTGTTCTACGATTAACGCGTTCTCTTTATATTTTAGGTTCACAAGCTTTTCATCCACAAAGAGTGTGTAGAGGTGTCATGCGCTATATGGTGATAACCCACTTATGAATATAACCAACAATTTGTTGGTTCAACAATTCCTAATCTTTTTTATTCATATTTACTAGCTTTGCATTATCGCTTTTAATGGGAGCGTGGAACTTTTTACAACAAAGAAGATCCTCCATTTTTTCTTTCAACAACTGCCAACAATGCCAACCTGACTTTGATACCACTTGTTGGGATTTTTACTCGAAATCTTTATTTATAGTATAAGGGCTCTCAAAATTAACTATAGAGATCACAGACCGAATACCAAACAATTGAGGATGCCAAAAAATATTACCTCAAATTATCATTATCGTTGTCTCGTTTCCCTCAGGTACTAGTGGCTAAAAGAACTGCTCAAAGCAATTTTTTCTCCTAAGAAAAAGAGACGGCTCACTTTGGTTTCTTTACCTAACATTAGCTTGTTAAGAGACTAACCCTATTCAAGATCTCAATTGGTCTTCCTTTTATATCCTGTCTTGATTTGTTTCCTAATCCAAGTAGGAGTGCATTAGCCAAGTGCACACGCCACAATTTTGTCGCAGCAAAGGTAGCCCAAATTTAGGCTTAGTTACACATATTGGGCTAGAGCCCAATCATCCTCCACATGGATGGATAACCTAACAAAATATTTTGGGGTTGAGAAAGCCCAACGGCACATAACACTGATATCATAGCTATATCTAAGTTTATCCAATAAATTTCTAGCCCAATCTAGGTAAAGTGAGTCGTTGGCCCTCCGGCTCTTAACTTGATGTGTGGTGAATTCAGGTGAAGTGAGTCGTTGGCTTCCCGACTCACAGCCCAATGTATGGTGATCCAGATGAGACGAGTCGACAATTATCCAACTCAAGCCCGATGGTTAGTGAATTGCGATAAACCGAGTCAATGGTTCTCTGACTCAAGACTTGATGTGTGATGGAGAAGATTTTTAGGGCCATCTCACATCAGCTGTGGAAGTTACCAATAGTCAGTTTATAAATGTGAGGGAAAATCTCACTTCTTAAGTTAGCTTTTGGGGTTGAGAATACTTAACAGCACCCAACACTCATTTTTACGGCTCATTTGAACAAGAGAGACACAAACAATTTGATGCACAATGTCATTCACACAAGGGATATGTATATTTCCATATACACGATTCCTTTAAATTCATGTTAGACCAATCACTTACAATTTGTGAGTATGAAAAGCTAATATGAGAATAAGTAATATTGGGTTTGACCTTCTACATTATCGCTATATGCCTATGATGCGGAATGACAATTGAAAAAAATATTTTGAAAAATAAAATCACAGTGTAACCAATCATTTTAAGATATGATTGGTCACCTAATTTAGAAAAATATTTGTTGTCTATGAAAACTCGTGGTTTGTTTGGGAGTCATTTCTACGTATGAAAGATACTAGCACCCTACAACACCGTCTATAATAGTTACCAAAATTTCTCAATTGCCAACATTTGAAAAGTGTCCTAAAAAGGATTTGGAAAAATATTTAAAACATCTCACTTTGGTGCCGTTGGTTCGCGCAATCTAGAATGACCATCGCAATTCAATTACTGATAATTCAATTGCGTGTAATTCGATTACTTGCAAAATAAGATTGCCATATTTGGTTATGCATGATGATGAATGACGTGATGTGTGACAATTAATAATTGCTATATTTGATATATGTTAGCTTTTGTTTTAAATTTATGTAAATAACAGTAAGCTACTTAAATGCCCTTTTAGTTATATATTATCTAAAAAATATTTTGACGTTCAATTTTAACATTAATTTTAATTAATCTTTATATAAATTAATAATGCTAGACTAAATTTAAATAATATTTTAATCAAATTAATAAAATAAGAGAAATAATAAAAAATTATTTTCACTTGAAATTTTAAAAATAATTTTAATTATTTTTTATTAATATTTAAATAAATTAACACTATTTTACTAAACTTTAATAAATCTAATTTTAGTTAAATTAATAAAATGAAATTTTATTAACGATTTAATTAAAAAATCAAAAAATAAATTAATAAAATAATTTTAATTAAATTAATCTGGATTAAATTTTAAAAAATAATTATAATAAAATATGAGATATAATAAAAATATGTTCACATGACTTTTAACATAAATTTTAATTAGTTTTTATTAATATTTAAATAAGAGAGAAAGTGTGAGAAAAAATACTTCAATGAGGGTAGGAAAGTAATTTTGTTGATATTAGAATTGCAATGACATTGTAAATCAGGATTGCTTTCATTTTATTCTACAATTCAATTGCCTCGAGGAATTGTAAATTAGGATTGCAGCTTTATTTAAGGATTACTCCAAACAAATATGATAATTCAATTACAAAAGAATTACAATAGGATTACAAAGGAGGATATCGTGAAACAAACGAGGTCTTAGTCCAATCTTGTGTAAACAATGAAACAAGTATATGACAATATGTGAGTGATTCTAAGACCACTAAAAAATTTGAAAATTTATTTTTTATAAAAATATTGGAATTATCTTCAGTATCTCAAAAATAGTTTCTCACCTCACTAGTTCAGAAAATTAGTGTTTCAAAAGTCCCACATCGTCGGATTTTTTAAAATATTAGAAAACGACAAAATTATTAGACTTACCTTAGTATCACAAGAATAAGTCCTAACCTCAGTAGTCCTGAAAATTGGTATCCTAAAATTCTCAAAACCCATCGGTAGATTTTTTAAATTAAAAGAATATTAAATTGGTTTTTCAAGTATTAATTAAAAACCAATAATGAAAATTATGTTAATATCCATAACAAAATTTTACACAATAATAGATAATATAAATCACCCTTATATACCTATTAGTATGTTAGCATAGAGATAGGGTGTAATACAAAGAAGAAAAAACGCATATAGACATGAAAATTTAAATAAATAATAATGAATGACTTACTTAGAAAATTTAGTCCAAAACTACATGCTTCGCACATGTTAAATATGTCAAAATATACGTAAAATGTGAATTTAATAATAATATTAAAATAAATACATTATTTTCTAAAAATGATTGTAAATCTAAATTTAAAGTAAAATTATAGTACTAATGAATACATTAGCTTGTTAATAATACTATTGGAATTTACTATATAGAATTACTAATTGAATAGTACACAATTTATTTATATGAATTTTAGTGTTCTGATAAAATTATATGATAAAAAAATATTATATGATATTTACTTTTCTATAAGTTTTTGACGAATAAATTACCGTTGACCCAAAAATAACCTCAAAAATTATTTTTATGGATATTTATGTTTTTTCAGTAATATTATAAAATTATTTAATTATATAAACTATTTATAAATAAATCATTATTGAAGAAAACACTATATCAATATATAAATTATACTAACCGATACTAATAATATTTGATCTATCAACTAATATCTTTAGGCCTAATGATAAACTTATATTTGTAATTTACTATAAGAGTTTCAGACAACAATTTTGATATCCAAAAGCTAATTATTCTAATATACAATTATAAATCAATGACTTATTACACATAATTCTAACTCGATTATTATAATTCCAATTCAAACATTCTTTTTTTAATTACAAATTAAAATATAAGGTTCTAGTCCAAATATTTATAGAAACAAATTGTATTGAGATCGATATTTTTCTATATATTGCATAGGTTCCATTAATATTACAATTTATTGTCATAACTCGTAAATATAATTTTAAGAACATTGATTACTATAGTTGAATAGAACGGTCCAAGTATTGACAAAAAATAAAATAGTCAAAAGAAATAATTAAAACTCAATGTCATAGGGATATGTTAGGTATATTGTTATTATGATTGGGTAGAATGGTCCAATAAAAGTTTTTTAACTATCCACCCTTTTAGAAGTAGTAAGATCAATTGATAATGATATCGGAATTGATCACGAGAGTGGTAGTTACAAAGATAAAAAATGAGAGAGTCTCATTGACCATCTTGAAGTGATGGGTCTCGCAGAACGAGTGAAACATTAAGTTGAAACTTTACGGATTTTTTGAACTATAGATTCTTCTAGATTACCAGGGATGGTGGTTGTTTTACCCAGAAAATTAGATTGGAATGATTGAGTTAAATGAGACGGTTTGTGTCGCCGATGATGAAGAACAGAAGAGTTAAAATTATTTGGTCAAAACTTTAAATAGTTATATCTCGGTAGCCGTTTGTCCGATTGGGTTGAAACTTGGAGGGGTGGTAGTTGACGTTGAGACGGATCTATGAATCTTTTTGGGTTATTAAAAAACACTGACAGATGGTGGCTTCAGTGACGATAATGGCGGCAATGAGGCACTCTCTTAAAATATTTGTTCCCTTTCAGTTCAAGGTGTAGTTGTTTTCTTATATTCATGTCGTCAGGTCCAATCGAGCTTTGTAAGTGTCTTTTGTTTTGCCTTCTATATTCAACAATGTACCTAATATATTATAACAAATATTTTTCTCAATATGCATGACATCCAATTTCTGTCTGATTTTCAACTTACACCGATATGGAAGTTCAAAAAACACACTTTTCTTAGTCCAATTAAGACCATCTAAAGGACGATTTCTTTTTTTTTTTTGTCTAACTTAGTTGGGTTTTTGCCAAGCTTGACAAATTGAATTTGATCTAATGGCCTCAATGTATCTTCTCCTGTCAACTTTCTTGGTGCACCACGAAACTCTTATTTACCATCATGCAATCTACTCCTCCGCTACATATGATCACAAGGTAAATATCGTCGATGTCCCATGTGACATATTTTTCTTCACAACCTCAACGAAGATGCATCTTCGTTGCAAATAGGACATGCCAAGTACCCTTTTGTACTCCAACCAGACAAATCTCCATACGCTGGAAAGTTGTTAATTGTCCACAACACAGCAGCATACATAGTAAAAGATTGCCCAGAAGTAACATCAAATGCTTGCACCCCATCGCACAGTTTTTTTAACTCATCTATCAATGGCTGCAAATACACATCAATATCTTTATCGGGTGATCTTGGACCAGAAATTAGTAACGTCATCATAAAGAACGGTTCTTTCATACACTTCTATAGAGGATGGTTATTAGGTACTAATATGACTGGCCACATGCTATATGAGTTGCTCATATTTCTGAATTGATTAAATCCATCCGTTGCAAGTCCTAATCTTACATGTCGAGCATCTTCTGCAAACCAACTATATTGCTTATCAAAATCCTTCCAACCTTCTGAATCAGCAGGATGCCTCAATACACCTTCAACGTTGACATGTTTCTCCTTGTGCCATCTCATATCGGACGATGTGTATTTGACTTGAACAAATCTTTGAAGTCTGGGTATAATAGAAAAATGATGCAAAACTTTTTGGGGAACTTTCTTACCCTTCCCATTATTCATTTTATATCTTGGTTCACCACATTCAGAATACTTATCTTTTCTTTCATTTTATTTTCAGAATAAAGCACAATCATATTTACAAGAATGAATGGTGTCAAATCCCAACCCTAAATCTCTTAATTTTTTTCGGCTTCATAGTAAGAGGCTGGAATTTTCGAGCCTACTAGATGAGAACCATTTAAAACTTCAAGTAATTGGTCAAATGAATTATTGCTCCAATGATTAAGTACTTTGATATGCATCAACTTCACAATAAAAGATAGTGAAGTATACTTTTGACAACCAGGATAAAGTTTTTCTTCAGTTTCACTAAACAAATTACTAAATCTATCTAATATCTCTGCATTTAGATTTATTCTATCAGTATTATCTTCTTCAACTTGTTCACCATTCACCTCGATCCCAACAAAGCCACACATGTTATCTAACATTTCGCTCATCTCATCACCATCCTCAACATCATCATCACCATCAAGGTGAGATGTAGTATTATTCATCTCTATATTTGGCGAATGGTGATATCATTGTATCTTTTCACCAAGAAACACCCAACGATTATAGCTCAATGTCATTCCATATTGGCACAAATGCATTTTAACTTCTATTAAAGACAATTGTCTTGAATTAAGACTTTTTTTACATGGAAAACGAGTTTTCCCCTCTACATTGAGATAATTACTGGTCACGCTCATAAACTGTGAAATACCATCAATATAATCCTTGGACAATCTATTAGGATTGTTATCCAACTCTTGTCCATTTTATCACTCTGTAAATTAAATAACTATTTAGAGAAACTCTTAAGAAAAGATCCCGAAATTAAAGATATTAAAATGCAAAGTTAATTAAGAGAGAAATAGAAATCAGAAACAAAGATGAGATAGTTGCAGGGAATCCATTAGTTAAAGTTTAAGAGATGTAAATGGAAAATATTGTTTCTGAATTAAAAACCTATTGAAGAGATGTAATCTGATAGCTTCCAATTAAAGGAACCTTTCATATTCTAAGACATGTAACCGTTGAACTAAAGTTTCAAGCATGTATACAACTAGTACTTTTGAAGTAACATTTCAGAAAATATTTTAAAAAATGTATCAAAATATAAGATCACATGTAGAAAAGAGAAATGCCTTTAGATTATGGGTTATAGTTGTAATTAATTATAAAATAATTGGACATAAATTTATTTTTGTCATACATGAAAGCATATGAAAATAGGTGTATAGTTATAAATAAAAATGTTTGTCAGTATGTACTTTGGTCATACAACAATCAATGCATGAATTATGATTATAGTTTACATTCGAAGGCATTGACACGAACATTTGTAGTAATTATAGTAAGACTGTCAAACATTCCTACCTTCCCATAGTACTTAGCATAACGTAATTTTAGTGCTTCAATATTAATCCAATCTTGAATAAAATTGCATTTCTCTATCACTAAACTTCTCAGCCTCAATTTCCTTCCACCAATCTTAAGATAATTTATGTTCCTAGATTTGTTTAGGCTTAAATTCTCAAGCATTTTGCAATCCAGTAACAATTTTTAATAGATTGAACACTAAGTTCAATCCAACCCAATGACAATTTTTTTTGTAATCCAAAGTGACTGAATTCACGTACCTGGAAATCGTTCGAAAACAACTCTAAAGATTCAAGGATTCTATGTTTCTAGACTTTTACAGGAAAACCAAACTTTGCTAGATGATCTTCATCTTCATTCCAAGTTGGGTCAGAAAAATCAAGCATTAAAATCTTCACATCACATGCAATAGCAAATTCAATGCATGTTTCAATATGTATGTGAAAATTTTTAGGGTCGGAAAATAAAAAATGTAATCGATTTATCACAGATTCTTGGTAATTGTCAATCCAGCCTTGAACAAAATCGATGAAAACCCTCATGTGAATATGTTTATTTTCCTTGAATGAATTGCTCTGTTATTGAGTTAGTAGTAAAATTAATCAAAAAACAGCATGAATCTCCAAAACTAAAGCCAAATCTAAATTCTAGCAAATTAAGCCAATCTCCAAAACTATATCAATGAATTACTTAAGAAAAGAATAAGATCATAACTGGCCAGTGAACTCATTTCCTAAATCCACACTCCCATCCCCCATAAAATTTTCGACAGAGAGAAATTGGCAAACAAACAGAACAAGTGAAATGACTAAACTAATCTGAATATTATAAGAGGTGATCTATAATTTTAATTGAAACAGGACAAGTAACAGAGAAGAGATCAAAGGGTTTTTTAAAAGAGAAGAGAAAGAACTCGTAAAATGAGAAGAGTAAGATCACTGGTTCGATGCAACACGGGGAAATCAAAGATTAAAGGAGAAATGACTCACCGCTCGCCTTCGGGATGAGGGGAAATGAAGGAAGACGCTCACGGGGGCTCACGGGGTGAGGGGAACCGAGGTCGCTCGCCAGGGCTAGCCGCACGTGTGAGGGATTGAACTGCTCGCTGGGTGGAGAGCTCGAAGGATTTATTGATATAGTTAAACGACATCATTTTTCAGGTAGTCTATAATGATGAAACTTTTATTTTCTCGGTAAAAGTATGACTTTATGGCGACAAATAATATATTTTGTCGGAAAAAGTACTACTTTTGCCAACCAATATCTTTTTTCGTCGCTAAAGAAAGACCTTTTAGCGATGAAATTCTAATATTTGTCTGCAAAAACCTAGAGAAAAATTGGTGCGCCTCTCTCCTGCTTTCCCGGGTAAAATATAAGGATCTTTTTGTTGGTCGCCAAAGGACACTTTTAGCCACGATATTAACTTCGTGGCCAAAAGTTTGATCGCTAAAAGAGACTTTTCTTGTAGTGCTTCTCTCTTTCTCTCTCTCTAAAATTTCATTTCATTCCCTTATCTAGAAAAATTGGTGGTCCTTTAATATATCCAAAGAGTCACATTTTTATAGGTTGAAATTAGGGTTAATAATAAAGGAAATAAAATCATATTTAATGCTCAAATTTTAGGAAGTTAATCAATGCTTAATATATTGCCAAATATGAAATATGTATCTTAGTTTTGTACTGTTGCATCTATTAATGAGAGAAATTTTATTTTTTACCATTAAGAGAAAATTATTCAAAATAATATTTAATCCTCCAAATTTAGGAAGGTGATTAATACTTAATATATTACAAAACATGAAAAATGTATTAGGATTAATTCTGTGTCATTGCATCTATTAGTGAGAGAGATTTTATTCTTTACCATGAAAAGAAAATTATTCAAAAATTATTTTTTCATTTTTTTCCAATTTTCAATTTTTTGTCATTTTCTATATTTTTTACATTCTAATTATTTATTTTTTTTTGTTGTCATTGATTTTTCTTAGATTTTTTGTAGCTTTAGCAATGGGCCAAAAAATAAACGAAAATTGTAGCATTTAACAATTTTAATAGGGTGTTTTAGTCCTTTAGTCATTTTTGAACTTAATTAATGTAATAACCAAGTTATTTTGACCATAATTTTTTATTCTCATTCCATCATTTTATGATATTTAATATTAATAGTTAAATAACAAAAAAAATAAATCATTTGAAACAATTAATATATTTATTTACGAGTNTTTCATTTATCTATTTTATTTCTATAGGTATTTATATAAGTTATTTTGAAAATTATTATCTCTGAATAGTTTTTCATATATTTAATTATATAATTTTAATGAAATGATTTTTTAAAAGATTGATCAATCTCTTATTATTAGGAGGAATTAGTTGTGATTTTTAAATAAATATAAATAAGAGTAAATAATAATTTGAATAAGTAAATCTAAAAGTAGATTTTTTTTAAAAATTATTAGAAAGTGGATGTGGTGTACAAAGTAACCATTTTACCTTAGAAAGTAGAAAAATGATGAGTTTGTTTGTATCATAATTTTTAACGTGGAGTGGTTGTTTAGATAAGCAAATTTTTAGGAAAAATTTAACGTGAGATGTTCCTAACCGATTTTGTTGATATCTTTTTGTTTTAAATCTTTATTAGCATATTAGGTTATGATCTACATAATTTAAACAAAAATCTATGAAGATAGAACAACTAATTTTTGAATAATTAGTTTAAGAGTGTAATTAAGATGTTATAGTGTTTTCTTTTTCAATGACAAACCATCTAACGCATTGATTCTATGAAATTTATACTCTTAGTTTCTCTATGCATGTTACTACTCATAGTTATTGATGATCATGTTTATTCTTTTTTGTTTAAAGATTGATATGGACGTTAGTGACATCTGCGGTGAAGCCGATCAAGATTTTATTGTGCAAGATGAAAGTTAAATATTTTGGTAAAACTATATTTGAAAACAAATGAGAAGTAGGGTAAATACCCCCCCCCCCTCTCCCTCTCTCTATGTCTCTTCCCCGTAAATGATATTAATTTTTACTCCCCTAGGTAAATGATGGTAAAACTTTTTTCTTTTCACTAAATAATTGGGAAAAAATTAGTTTAATATTGGGGTAAAACTAGAGTTGAAAATAAATGGTGAGTAGGGTATGTAGTATCTCTCTCTCTTCCATGTAAATATTGATTTCCTAGGTAAGTAAAAACTTTTTTCTTTCATTAAATAATTGGTACAGAAAATTAGTTAAATATTGGAGTAATAAGCAGTTTTTTAACAGTAAACATATTTTCGGGTTAAGCAGAATTTTAAGTAGATTCAAATCTAAGCATAAATTTAAATAAGTAAATCTACATATTTTTAGATATCTCAGTTTACTTAGATAAACATATTTACTAATTTTTTAAATTATTAATTATCAATTCGGTTGCAATTCTTTTCCTTATTTGATGGTCCATCTTATTTATAAAATAATCATACAATTATTTTTGTTAAATATATCTAATTTCAATAATTAAGCAAATATTATTTTAAAACTCTTTATTGACTTTTTACCTTATCGGCTGAAATGTTAAAAATAAAAATTATCGACCATTTTATGAAATAAGATTCTAAAATGATATTTACCCTTAAAAAGCCCAAAAAAAAAAATGAGTCTAAAAACATAGACCCAAATAAAATATGATATCTATATGCATCAATAGTATACCACCCGTAAATAAGCTTGCACATACGTGAGAGTAGTCGTTTGATCCATAGTTTGACCAAGGGCCTAATTGCAAGCTTCAAAAACCTATGCCCATAGTTTTTGAGATTGCTCCTCCGAGAGAGATAAGGTGTGGATCAAAATGAATGTTTCACCAATTCCATGAAAATCAGGAATCAAGCACACGATAAAAAATTGAAAGAGTCATTTCACCTAAAGGGTTCTAATGCAAAAAGTAAATCACAGTCTTATTGAAGCCAAACATAATTCTACTTCATCAAGGAGTCAAGGACTTTACATACATGCCACATAAAGAGTTGCATGATCAATCAAAGAAGAAACACAGCCAACAATCAACAATCACTCAGGCATCAGCTCAAATTACAACCGCTACTTATCATTTAGTATTTCTTTGTTTCAATTTAATAATTTTCTAGATTTATTTTTTCTACTTGTGTTTGATTGCGTATTTTTAATAATAGTTTGTAGTAGAATATCTAGGGTGATTTAATTCTACTTCCGATATTACTTGAGAAAAAGTCACATTATGATAAATAGTAATTTATTCTAATAATTTGAACATAAATTTATAGATTTTTCATTAGTCTTCTCACTCTGTTGTATGCATTAAAAATGGCCATTCAATTCCGAGGAATATTTGATAGGAAAACAGATTAATTTATTGTGCACGACTTCATTTAATTTGAATTAATAATTGTATATGTGCAATTTTTATTTCATCTTATTGGTGTACAACTGTTTTTTGTCAAAGATATTTGTAACTTTACCTCTTATATAATTAAGTTTTCAGAATTAGTGATTTATTTTCTTTGAATAATTTTAGGTCGATCAAGTAATTGATCAAGTTTTAAGCGACTAAATGATGTGACAACTATTTATAAATTATTTATCAAATCATTTTAATAAGTCGTCAAACATCAACTTATAAATGTTCATCACATAATTTGATTGCTTAAAACTTGATCAATTATTTTATTACTCTTGAATTATTATTTTTCTTTAATATCGCGTTAGTATTCATGCGAGAATTTGATTAACCAATAAATCATTATTATATGTGAGAGATCCATATAACCATCATCTAAAAGTGAATCAAACTGATATGATGCATGTTCGTATCAAACCCATTGGTCATAAACAAAACAATATATATATATATATATATATATGATAATGATCAGCATGTCTGATGACTCTAATGTCTTAGGCTGTGAATAATAAGTTTTGTCTTGCTTTATGATTAAAAAATTTGAGTAAAATAAAGGGCCTCAAATTCATTTAATTGAAACTATAGGAAACAATTGTAAATATAAGAAAAATGCTAAAAAATAAAGACTTTCGTCACTGCTTTCCTTACTCTTGAAGGTGGGCAAGGGAGACGACATTGCAAGTTCTTCTTAACTATCATGGGGTTTTCCCCTTCTCTACTCGGGTATCAAAATTCCTCCTTTTTTTTCCTTCTAAAATCTTTGAATTATTTTCTTTTCTTCTTTTAATCGCATATGATTATATCCGTCAAACTGTATATGATATCTCGTGCTGAGTGATTGGTGCTGTTATCGGTCATTGTCTTATTATATGAACGTTGTTTACGTCCTATATTATCAGTTTAATTTCTATTTAATTTGCTTTAATATATTTTGATTTGATCAATTAGAAAAAATCTCTATTTGACAGGGTTTCTCCCAGAAAAAGGTTCGTTTCGAAATTTCCCGAAAAGTGATCAATTAGACTCACTCGTCCATTGCCGCAGAGTTATGGGTTTTGGGGTTTGTGGTAATGGAGGAGGTCCATCATCATCCTCGAATCTATCAGCTTTAGCACCGCCGTTCACTTTTGAACGTTTGATTACAAAACCCATCTCAGCCCCACTTGTAGATTTGACTGAACCACCATATGGTGTTGCCTCAAATTCATCCTCGCTACAAAATTGGTTCCCTTCTCATACGCCAACCACATCCACAGGCATTAATTTTGCACCCAACTCCAGCTCAGTACCATCTCCAGATGCGTATAAAGATAAACACCCGGGTTCGAAGAATATAAAGTCTCCTAATATGCATTTGCCTTCATTTAACCCGGTTACTATGGTTTCAACTGATGCATCCTTTGCTAGTCAGTTCTCTGATAGCTTAGCAACTAGTGTTGTTAGAGCTAAACCATATTATCCTTCTTACGTGTCACCTTCCGTTAAAAAAGATAGTCCCTTTGTGGCTGCTGATCAACCAAGTTGTGATTGGTTTTCTACCTCTGATGTTTCTGCCGTAGATGGGTTCTCTTCCAAGGACTACCTTCAAGGCTGTTTGAGTTCTGGTCATGGAACCGGTTGGGCTGGCTCGTGGGATGGGTGGGGAGATTGGAGTCAGGGGAAAATTGTGGAAAGCAATGGGGGTCCCAGCATAAAAGAGAGGAACTTGTTGGGTTCTTCGTTTTACGACAATGATTTCAAACAAGGTATATCTCTTCAGTTTCGAATCTGCAATCTCTATCACGATGGTATTCATAGAATAGAATTGGAACTTTCAGCATGCATCTATGTTTAAGTAATCGTATATTTGTATCCTATTTACGGATAAGTAAATTTAGTGAGTCCATTCATATATTCGTGTTGGATATATGAATTTTCTATCTCATCATATATTGTTTTGTCTATTAATGCTTTCCCCTGTTTTCCACAGCATCAGTAGCTTCTCCCTTCGAATTTTTTTCTTCATGATGTGCACTTGAATTGTTAATCAACCCGATCTGTATTCAAACTGTATATTTATATGCCAGTTTGAACATCTATAAACTTTCAGGTCTACTCTTTCTTTCGTTTTTCTTTTCTTTGTCGTCTTACATATTTTTTTACTTTAACCTTCTTGCTAGTGTTTTAGAGTTAGAAGCCTAAGCATATGTAGAACATCCCCATTAGTTCATGATAGTTTTCCTAGTGAGATAACATCAAATGATTGAAAATATTTTCTGATCAAGATTAACTATGTGCACTTCTATATCCGCATTTTCACATGTTTCCCCCCAGACTACTACCTCTATTGTTGTGTTTTATATGCAGAATCTCATGCATCTCATGAAGAGGCTTCTTATACCATTGATGCACTTGGTTGGAACACGCCCATTGTTTCTTCAGCAAGCCTCCAGAGAGCACCATCTTCGAATTTAGTGAAAGATTCATGGAACTGTCAATTTCCATACGATGCATATGAGAGGCACCTGAAACTTCACCCTGCTGGACCAAGTGAAACCATGTCAATTAAGTCTCCTCGGACTACCATTAAACCACGAGTTAGTTGTACTAGTTCTCTGGAACGGAAATTTGGTTCCTCTGAAAGTTTAATTTGTGGCAATGGTTCAGCTGCAGTGGGTGTTGGCAACAATCATCATTCTAATCCGAACAAGTCCCTTTCAAATGGGTCTGAAGACAAACTTCGGTTCAATCAAAAGCAATTTAGCATTCATGCAGAAAGAAATGATCCTATAGTTATTGAGTCATTGGCAACAAAAAGTGATGAATGGACAGCCAACCAAAGCGTCATTAGGGATGCCTTGGATAATATATTCAAAGCAGAACCTGCCGTTTATCTTCCTCCTTTGAGTCCAACGTTTCATTTGTCTGTTAATGTTAGTGAAACTTCTAATGCAGTTGAGAATTCATCTGAGAGTGTAGATCAATATAACACTGCAGTAGACTCACCTTGTTGGAAAGGAGCTCCAGTCGCTCGTGTTTCTCCATTTGAAGATTCTGCTGTCACTACTACTAAAATTTCTCCAGTATTTGCTGAGGATACCATGGAAGTTTCTGCTCAAGGACTAAGTGAGAAAACCATGCACCATAGTGTGGAGAAAGATTCCATACCTTCTCCAATGATGTTCTCAGTTGCTAATACTCTTCATGGAGAAACAGGTGATTCTTTTAGATTAGGCTTCCATCCAAAAATGGGCTGTGGTTATGGGACTCAAAGTTCCTTTGGCATTTATGTACCAATGGAAGGTGACTCTGAATCTGTTCCTTTTTTTAGCATGCCTCAAAATCATGGAGCTAAGAAATTATCGTCTGGCAAAAGTAACATCTTAGCGAGTGGTGGAGTAGAGAGTGTCCTTGCTGGATTGAGTAATGGTGATTCTTCAGAAGATGGCTTATATCATGTGGTATTTGATGCTACAGAACAAGTCCTCCGTTCTCCATCTTGTGCAGAAGATGTGCCCGTTCAGCTAACTAAAACTTTTTGTGGAGAATCAGCCTCAAAACTAGATGTCCAGATGCTGGTCAATACTCTGCATGACTTATCGGAGTTGCTTCTTCGTCATTGTTCGATTGGTTGCGCTGATTTGCAAGAGAGAGAAATAAAGTTCCTCGAGGGAGTAATAAGTAATCTTGATACATGTATAACGAAGAGTTTTGAACAAAACACGCCAACTGAAACTGAAGAAGATATGTTTTGCCAGAAAGGCACTTCAAAATACCTTGGACAGTCACATGTGCCTAATAGGGTATGCTCTTTTGATTATGCGGAAACTATTTGATACATTTAGAAAACAAGTTAACTTTTCTAGAATATATGTAGATGCACTTATATCTTTCTTGAAAGAGAATTTCAATTGAGACTTGAAACCTAGATAAATCTGCATGAAGATCCAAAATAAAGATTTGAAATTTTTCTTTATTTTCTGGTGAGGAGATACATGTGAGTCTTCTGTTACCTCATCAAGATATACATCTTATTCTACTTAGATTCATGTGTATCTTTTGTTACCTCATCACGATATATGTTACATTAATAAACATCAACGAAATCCTATCTAGATCAGGTTCTGTCGTTTGTTTTTCCAAGTTGATTATTTTTCTTCTTTTACTGGTTCTGCAATTTTGGTGCAATCAGTAAGCCTTTCACGTGCAGTATTTTATTATCTTAATGATGCATGATACTGCGAATGGTGAGTTGTTTACAATGTCTAACTATGTTCTACAAAGTTGTCTTCAGAGTGCGGGAGTGGACCATTCCCAGATGACTGAGGTTCCAGCCTCAGGTCAGGATCAGCTGTATGAATTTGCATCTGGTAAGAAAGATGAGACAGCTAAAGAATTCGTATTTACACAGCATGATGCTAACTTGATGAAAGTAGATAACATGACCCTGGTACTTCTCTATTTCCTTATCTTTCTCTTGATTTATTTACCAAGATAGTTTTAAATGTAATTTAGGGTTCTTAGTTCCGGGTCGTTTTTGTATTATGAATTTTAGGCTCTAAAGAAGGCACTTTGTGAGAGTTTTGATGATGAAGAAGAACAACAGCCCCAAACTCTCCTGTATAAGAATCTGTGGCTAGAAGCAGAAGCTGAATTATGTTCCACCAATCTGAAAGCTCGTTTTAACGGAGTGAAAAAGGAAATGGAGAAAATTGAATCCCGTAAGGCAAAAGGTTAATACTTTTTAGTAGAACACTTGTTATCTCATCTGTGTTTTATTTAGTAGGTTAAATTTTAACCTCAGACAAGTTATTTCATTTTGTTCGCTTAGATGTTTTGGAAAATCGAGGAATATCATCGAGGTATGACGTTTCTCTCAATCCAAGTAAAGTTGACAAAATGGAATCTGAGACGAAGGGCGGTCCAACTCAAACTCGAGAGAGTTCCATTCACAAGTCTCCGGTCTTAAGCACAACTAGCCACGCAGATGACACTATGGCAAAGCTTCATATCTTAAATTGGATGACTCACGGCTCGGAATCTATCAATGCTGCAAATCCCGGGGAATCATCAGATTTGAATATTTCCACTGATCAAGACATGGTTAGGAAATTAGCAGCTGATAAATGTGAAGCTTCTCTTGCAGGCACATTTTCTCCATTTAGCTCAAGCAGCCATATAAATGATGTAATGTCCAGATTTCAAATCCTGAAATTTCGGGATGATAACTCAAGTTCAAGTATCAGGCTTTACAATGATGAGAATGAGGTTGGGAAATTAGTAACTGAAGAGAAGGCTGCCTCTACCATGAAGAATCCAGTGGGCTCTGTCAATGATCCGTTTTATTCAGTCAAAAGCAACCCAACATCTGATTTAGACGCTTCGGTTATGGCCAGATTTCATATCCTTAAAAGCCGTGGTGATGACTTGCAATCCAATAGCACTGAAGGGCAGCCAGTACCGGAAGCGGCTGATCACTATTGTACTGGCGAGAGAAACCATCAGTCTGGCTGTAGTGCTGAGGACAAGTTTACTACAAAGGTTGTCAACACACACCTAGGGTATAAGTATCATGATGGTTGGTACGATAACTCTACATCGGATTGGGAACACGTGATGAAGGAAGATCTAACGGGGCAGAATGGTTGAACCATTTGTAGGCCGTGAACGTTCTTTGAGGGCGGTGAATGAACTCTGTTTCCCACTTTCAAAAGAAGTCGGTTTATAATGATTGCTTCCTCATAGTTTGCTTTTGAAACGAATATCCTATATCAAACTTTGTACAAAGTTTTTGAACTTGAAGACCTAATATCTGTGTAGTAACTACTCTTTAATGTTATGAAGTCTAGTAATCATTTGGCATTTGTTCTCTCTTTTCTTTTGTCTTTCACTATCTGTTCTGATATTCAAAGAGAGAAGTATCCTCCTGAACTAAGTTCTTTGCAACAACATCTACGTCAATGAACTCATTCAAATGTAATCTTCATTATCCTTGGCATTTTACGCGTTCATTGGCATACCAGATCACACCGATAAATCGTGGTGCTCAAACAATTAAGAAACAAGGTTAAGTAAGAATGTATTAACTAAATCAAATACAACACGAACCGAAAAAACATCACTGATTTCAGGAAGCAAGCCTAACTGTTTTCTCGTCTACATTTTTTCCCTCAACTTTTCTGTCTATACTATTTATGTACTTAAAAATCACATGTTTTAACAACTAATGTTGTTTTTCTTGCACTCAAGTCAACACAGAGGATTCAGTTCTTTACTTAATACTAACATTTCCCACGTTAATCCTGCATGTTACCTGTGATATAATCACAATTATATTTAATATTCTTGAAAAATCCTAAAACGTCACCAAATCCACTTCACTTGTCTTCTCTTCTACTTTCTCTAATCACAAAATATTAATATTGAAATGAGATTACAGCTAAGTGCCTGCTCACTTGCTACTTAATCTTAACCTTTCTCTGGTTTATCCAATGACTGTTTTTTTCCCTCTATAAATACACAATTTGATATCAATTATGTTACATTATCAAAGTGTGTTCTACTTTGCACACAAAATGAGCAAGAAGAAGCTCACTTTTCTTTATGTGGTTTTGATTATGGTTTTTTCGTGTTGGCCTGTTGGTTCTCAACTTCAAGTCGGATTTTATAGAAACTCATGTGCGTTTGCCGAGTTCGTCATTAAAGATGAAGTTAGAAGAGCATTTATTAAGGATCCGGGAGTTGCTTCTGGTCTTATACGAATGCACTTCCACGATTGCTTTGTTAGAGTAAGTAAATGCACTTAGATAGTGCATTTTCTCTATTAAATCATACTTTTTCAAATTTTAACTAGACATCTTTGATTCATTAATTGATTTGCGTATTTCTGTGACTACATCTTAGGGGTGTGATGCATCGGTTCTACTTGATTCAACTACCTCAAACACGGGCGAGAAGGATGCTCCAGCCAACAGCAGAAGTCTAAGAGGTTTCGAAGTCGTCGACAACGCTAAGGCAAGACTTGAAGCCATATGCAAAGATGTTGTTTCTTGTGCAGATATTCTGGCTTTTGCAGCAAGGGATAGCGTAGAGATAGTAAGGCATCATAACAACTACTCAACATCTCAAAAGTTATTCACGTAAACAAACTATGTTAAAAAATGTGACTTGTTAACTTCATAATCCACGCAGGCCGGAGGGCTCGGTTATGATGTTCCTGGAGGAAGAAGAGACGGCAGAGTATCGTTAGCTTCAGAGACGTTTACAAACTTACCTTCGCCGTCATTCAACGTCGAGGATCTCACTGGGATGTTTGCAAACAAAGGTTTCACACAAGATGAAATGGTTACACTATCCGGTAAGGGATTAGAGTAGACCGTATATATAAACTGTTTTTTTTTTCAGGAACTGAACCAAGATTCATGATAATATGCAGGAGCACACACTATAGGGCGTTCACATTGTACTTCTTTCAGTGATAGATTGTACAATTTCAACAGAACATCAAGTCAGGATCCAAGTTTAGATCCAATATATGCAACTCAGTTGAAGAGGCAGTGTCCATTGGGAAACAATAACAGTAACTTGGTTGTTCTGATGAATCCTGCCAGTCCGGGGGTCATTGATGCAAGTTATTATGCAGATATTGTAGCGAATCGGGGTCTGTTCTTTTCGGACCAGACACTGCTGACGGATCCAGTGACCGCAAGCCAAGTGGTTCAGTATGCGAGGATTCCGATGATTTGGAAGAGGAAATTTGCTGATGCAATGGTGAAAATGGGTGGAGTTGATGTATTAACAGGTAATGCTGGTGAGATCAGATCGAATTGCAGAGTTATTAACAATAGTCAATAGGTAATATAGATAGCGAAGCTTGATGCTTGGAAAAAAAGCTTCCATTTTCCCACAAGTTTTGTTTTCATGAGAGTAATTTAGTTTTAAAACACGAAATCGTGCTGTAAGCAATAATATTTACATAAGTTGGTGAAACTGAAAATGACCCTTTACTGTCTTTTAACTGCCATAGCTGTGCAATTACCCAATGGCTGACACTAAGGATCCAATTGAAAACAAATAATAATAAGCAGAAGAGAAAACAAGTCACTGTAAACCTGATGAATCATGGGATCTGATCGAAAGGGAAGCATTGATCAAAATGAACTTCTGATAAATCATGGGAACTGGCAGTGTGACTTTCCAAGACAAACCACATGAATTGATTTAAATTTTTACAATGTCAGGGAACTTATCAAGTTATGTTCTCCAACAAAAAAAATTAAGAAAGCAAATATCCCCACAAAACCAATCTAAACAAACTTCCCTTGTTTAAGGTGGTTCACATCAAATTCATAAGCCTGAAGCAGCGAGATTATTCAATTGTTCATAGAGAGTACTCTAATATGTTTCTTCAAATTCCTTTCAGACTTCCATTCCTCATTCTTTTCAGAAGCATCACAATGCGCTGGTATACTTGTCCAGTACTCGCAGGGAGCAGCTGAATCACATACATAACAGTAGCACTGCGCCAAACCAACATATATAAAAGTTAGCCATTTTCATTCCTAGCACAATAAGCACATAAAATTTGCCTCTCTTTTTTTTGTTTAAAAGTTCAATCTCATTACCTGATTACAAAAGCTTCCATGAGGTGATGTGTCGAAAGGAAATTTCAGACAGAGATGCCTTGGATGTGGATAATCTCTACAAGCAACCTATCATTCAGCAAGTCAGGTCGAGATAAATTTGTATAACAACAAAAATCAACAAACTAGCCGCACCCTTTCTCCAAGTTAGAGTCTTCTTTTCTCAGGAACCACCAAACGGGCCTCAGAAAATGGAGAAAAAGTATAAGTACATGAAATGGGTCACTGTAAAAATGATCTACCTGACCCTTTTCAGCGAGGATAGCTACATCAGGAGAACCATCAGCAGCGTGGTTTTTGGAGACGGAGAGATTGGACAAATCGACGGTCTCATATGGGTCGAAATCCAAAATGAAACAATCCTCGGTTTCCTCGAAATGTTTTAAGTCAACAATGCTTTTGAGACAGACAATGGGTCTGAGTGGGCTCTCGTCTTCTCCTGAAGAATATGATGATGAGGATGAAACTATCTCGATAAATTTATGCTCATTCACCGACGAGAAAACCTCTATCCCGTTCGATCGAATTATTTCTCCCATTTTTTCTCTCGATTTTCTGTCTGATTACCTTGCTCTTCCAAATCCTCAATTTTCTGTGGAATTAGGCTCTGCGAATTGGATGGGACTTGAAAATAGACCGTTGAGCTTTGATAAAGAAAAAATGAAAATGAAAATTTAAGAGACCGTTGAGTTCACCTAGTGACCTAGGGAATTGAGAGACTGTACTTAAAGAGGAAATGTCTAAACAGCCTCGTACTGCCGGCTACCGTATGACCGGTAATCATTTTGGTTAATTTTTGTACGTGGGTCATGTCATATTATGTTCGGTATATCCAATAATTACTCATTATCTATCTTCTCTTCATTGATTAATGTTTTCAAATTTATCATCCAAAGAGGTGTTCAGATTCTCAGCAAATGAGACCGTCAACTATCGAACAAGTTGTTTATCTAAATTGTCTAATTGGATTGGGATGTTTTATACTAGACAAGTTAAAACAAATAAGTTTTTTACAATGTGTTATGCCTACATCTAGGTTCTTCATGTCAGATTGGGCTTCTAAAATGTAACAAACTATCTTGTGTCATTCCCTTTAGAAAGGAAGAAGGACCCATTCCCCAGAGAGGAAAGATATTGTGAAAAAAATAGACTAAAATATATTTTCTCACCATCAAACTATCATCAAGTTATACTTAAATCATAAACTTTCAAAACTTACATTTCACTCTAGAAAGTATTTAAAAGTTTCATATTAAACATTATGTATAAAAATGTTTATTTTTCTATTATAAACCCCGAAACACAATCGTTTATGAGTTATCCAAAACGCTATGGTTCTTATTTTTGTCTCTCATATCATTACATGGGAGAGAATTTTCGATATTCCTAAAGTACTAAGCTTTTTGTGCTCATTCCTATAATTTGATTTCATGTGTTAATCTTTCTTAATTTTTTAGAGCCCACTCATTTCCTTCCCTCAAACTATGTAAAGAATATTATATTTTAAGACATGTGACAACAAATGACTTAAGTAGCACTAAAAAAATTTCAGTTGTATTTAGCCCAAAATGCATCACATCAATATCAACAACAACGAAGAAAGACGATTCACGACTAGGATCAGAGACCACTAGAGTGGAAAAAATTTATGGTACTCCTAGAATACTGAATATTCAGTACTCCTACAGATAGTGTACAAGTTTTACAAATTTCAATTTATTTATTCTCTCTCCTTAAAATCTAATGAAATATAATATTTTTAGACAAGTACAATTGATGATATGAAGAAGTACTGAATACTCAGTATTTCAGGTGTATCGAATACTTTCTCACTAGAATGATGGGACAAGGGAGAAAAAAGTAAATGCACCTGAAATGAGCTTGTTTTAACCATCTCCTAAAGCTTAAATGCCGCGTTTTCATAATGAAGAAAAATTATTTAAACAAAAAGCTTAAAATGAATATTTTAAATAGCTTAGCGTCAAATTAAAATTTGAAAGTTTAAAATTTTAAATGTAATTCAATTATAGCTTTAAGGTAAAATGTGTGTTTAACCTATACAATTTTTTTATAGTAAATTGAGGAGAACTAGATTTAAACAACGTGCGTTTGAGAACTAATTAATCTTATAAAAATATATTAATCTATTTTTCTAAATACGTTTGAATTTCATCTTGCTAATGACATAAATATTATGAGATAATATTAATTTTATAAACTAAAAGGAATTAAATTATTATTGACTAAAAATAAATATTCGTTGTATATAAATATATATCATCTTTACAAATATTCACATTACTAATTACGTAACATTTTAGAAACATTTAATTGGGTCTCTTCACTAATACTAGTTGGTTTTGAGTTAGAATCTGACATGATATCAGAGCTTGTAACTATCCTGTCTCAGGCCCAGTTTTTGTCTGTCTCTCTCTCCGTCTGTATCTGTCCAACTCATGACACTCTTCGCATGAGGGGGTGTTAAGGGATGTTATCTCACATTGATTGTAGATGATGAACTGTTTATGCTTATATAACTGTTAGGCCTCTCCACCTAATATCAATTGATTTTGGGTTAGAATCTGACATATATACCAAAAGAGGCGTATAATTTAAAGACAAGGTATAAAAAAGCAAGAATTCACAATAATTTTATTGAAGAAAAATAAACTTACAATCATCGAAAATTAATTTACAATAATTAATTAGTGTTCCCACTCACTAATTAACTATGAGGAAGAAAAAAATGATTACAAAAGAGGAGAAAGAAGAATGCTTTGTTTTCTCTCAAAATTGTTAAGAGTGGAAAACAAGTTCTGAGGAATATAGGAAGATGGCAACCTATTTATAAGCAAGAGAAATGAAGTTCACTGGGAATCCATCACTTACCTGCGCTATTATTTTCTGCAAAAGTAAAAATATTTTACATTTATACTTTTAACTAATTAAAGAAAAAGGACAAATAGTTGTCTAATTATTTGACAACTAGTACAATAATTGCAGAAAAAGACAAATTACAAAGATTCATTGATAATTGTATTCTTCAACTTTGAAACTTCATTATTGCTTTAGTCATGACTGTTGTCTTGAAAAGCCAATGTGATTATTGCTGTATATTAGAGTCATTGTTTTCATTCTTTGATAATTGCTATCTTGGATTCTTGTGCTTCAATTATTGATTGTTGGTAGAAGTTGTAACTGTTCATTTTGATAGTTATCATGATTGTTGCATTATGCTGGAGAATCATCATGATATATTTTTTAAAATTACTTTATTTTTTATCATTCCAACATTGGCGTTTTACCAAAGGTAAATTATTTTTATTTACTCATCATTACTGAGATTGATGTCATCAAATGAGTCTTGAGAGACTTGATATGCGTCATAGGCCCATTGTGGTAGAACACGACCCTTTAGTTTATTATGGTCCTTCAATTGCTGAGAGATAGCCTTTCTGGATGATTGAACTTTTTGGATTTTTGGTCTAATTGAGTGACTTGACTCTACAGATGATTTGGAGTCAGAATTGTAATTGTCCTCCAAAAAGAGAAGCATTTTTTGGATCAATTCTTGCTCCAATTTGGATTTAGGCTTTGTGACTTTTGATTTTTTTCTTTGAAGAGAGTTTGGATTCCTTAGATGAGTTTAAATTAGATGATTTGGTTTGGGGATTTGGATTAATGAGCTCATTAATTTTTAATGGAGCCTGAGTAAAAGGATTTACCAACTTTAATTGAAGGTGGATATTTGTAAATTCATGGTTAATGGAGGCAATAATTTTTTGGGTATTGAATTTATCCCACCATTTAACATAATACTGTCTGGTGAGGATTTCGTCTTCAACTGAGTATTGTCATTTTAAGATCCATGGTATTTTTTATTTATTTGAAAAGCAGAGTAATTGGAAAAAGAAGCCTCAATTGATGAGGTTTGTATATTTTCATAAACAAAGTAAAACCTTGTTGAAAATCGATTAGGAGATAATTCTAAGACGGAGTCATGAATGGACTATCATCTTAAGAACCAATTTGGAAAACTAATTTTGAATTTTTTATCAAAATTTTAAAAACCATGAGTGGAAAAAATCACTATTTTGATGCAAGAAATTTATGTGCCAAGCATCACTATTATCAAAATTATTATATTATTTTTATTTAAAATAATTTTGAGACTTGAAGGATGTGTTTTTCAATCCTCCATGATTATGATTTTGAGAATATAGAAGGAATTATAGAGGATCATTCCTTCAGAATTTTTCTTCAGAATTTTTTATTCGGTGTACTTATGGATTTAGTTTCTAAGAGAATGTCTCTATAAAAACTTAGACTTTTGTCATGTGACCAGGGACAAGGTGGAAATCTAGAAGAAAATGGACTTTTGAGATTTCAGTAGGATCTTTCAAAAGAGCAAATGAAGGCTAAATATGAAAAAGATTTTTATTGAGAATTTTTCTAAAATAATTGATGATTTTTTGTATTTTGTAATTGGTTGATTGAATGATTGAGCATTAAAAGGTTGAGTAATTGAGAATGTGTCAAATTGGTTGACTAATGCCGATTGATAATTGGGTCTGATGGCCTAAGTATATTTAATTGGGCTTGGTTAGGAGTAGAATACTCTTCTTTAATTTCAGTCTTAAGGGCAAATTATAGAGCCTTGACTCCTTTTTGATTTCATCTTTTGAGGCTTGGGGCTTAGACCCCATGTTCACTAGTAAGGAAGTCAGAAATTGAATTATTAATGACTTGAATAAATTTAATATCAAAATAAAAAATGCTAAGAATGGACTGCTTTCGAGCGAAAATTTGTTTGGAAGTAATATCTTTAACATCTTTCTCTAAAACATGTTTTGCAGATTTACAATCGATTTTCAAAAGAAATTTTTTATTTAATAAGTCATCTTGAAATTTTTGTATACATAATTCAACAACTAAATTTTTTTTAATTGTACTATAATTTATTTGTGATTGAGTCCAAGTCCCATATGCGAGCCTAGTAATTTGTTCAGGTGATTTTGGATAGATTTTTTTGTAATAAGTTACCTCTATATCCAAGTTTATAGACATCAGATTGGATAATTTTAAAAAAAATTATTGGTAGAGATGCCAGGACAAGGAATTGTCTTAACATGAATTTTTATTTTCTTAATTAAATTGGTGTGGACAATTGTCCAATGAGGAAGATTTTTCTTAAACCTTTAAAAAAGATGCATGCAATCAATTCTCAAATTATTATAAAAATCATATATGTAATTTAGAGATCCTAGAAATCTTTGTAATTGAGTTTTGTCAAGGATCTCATTAGGAAATTTATCAACAAATCGTATGATTCGATCAATTGGTTTAATAATAGAATGATAGATCTCAAATTCTAGAAATCTAATATTAGATTACAACAATTTGATTTTACTTGCTGAGATAACTAAACCATTTTGATTTATTAACTTAGCAAACAATTCAAGGTGTTCCCAATGTTGATCAATTGATTTTGGAAAATATAAGAACATCATCAATATAAACAATTAAGAAGTCAGTGAATCGATTGAAAATTTCATTCATTATATTCTAGAATTCACATGAGCATTTTTAAGACCAAAATGCATTATGTTATATTCTAATGGCCAAATAAAGTTACAAATGCAGTTTAATATTTATCATTTTTATTTATCTAGATTTATCAGAATCTAGATTTCATGTCAAATTGAGAGAATACAATAACATCTCCAAGCTTGTTGATTCAGTCCATTTTGTTTGACATATGATATATTATTCATTCCAAAATATTGTTAAGGGGCGTGTAATTAATTACTATTCGAGGAACAACTCGTTCAATTTCATTGGCTTTTTGGACATAAAAAGTTGAGCAAGACCAATGAGATTTGCTCATTCTAATAATATTTTTATTGAGAAGTTCTGTAATTTTCTTTTTATAGAATTCAAGCATTTCAGTATTCATCTAAATTGGTCGTGCCTTTGTTGAGATATTCTTTTCATCAAACTCTTTAATGTAAGATAGATTGACAGTATGATGCTTTTTGTGCCAGAAAGTATTGGGAATGTCAGCACATAATGCTTTGCAAAATTTTTGTCCAAAGATTTTAATTTATTTTTTAAGAGCATGATTTTGAAACTATTCTTTAATTCTTTTGAATTTTATTTCATCTTGAGAAAATATAATTTTTTTCTTTACAAGAAATTAAATTCACAGTTTTACAAATAAAATTATGTTTGAAGTTTTTAAGTTCTCATTGTGAGAAAAAAGAAAGAAATTTAAATTTGACAGGTTTATTCATGTGATAAGTAATTATCTCATCATGCTCTGTTATTTAGGAATTTCGTAATTGATATGCATTTTTTTACCATTTGCAGATGACAAAGTGTTTTTTATCATATTGAAGTACTTGGTAGGAACGAATCATTCCTACATACAATTCAAATGAGCTCCTGAATCAATAAGAGCTATTGAAGTGAAATCAAAATCTTGGATTATTATTTTAACCAGTATGCGTCATTTTTCAATTTTGATATGATTAAAGATTTGAATGAAGTTATCATAATCTAGAATGTTGACAGCAGGTTCGTCAACCACATCACCAGAAATTGGGAATTTACTAGGCTCTCTTAGTTCACTAGATTCATAATTTTTAATTAAATTCTCTATTTTTAAAAGATTTAATTTTTTTGTTATTTCTATGTTTGAGTCTTTTAATTCATTTAATTCTTTTTTAATATTTTTTTAATTCTTTTTGAAGTTCCTCAAGAGTAACTTCTTTTTCATTTTCTTTAATTTTGTTGAATTTTTCAAGTATTTGTGAAAGTCTTGCAGTATTATTATTAGACTTAATTTTTTTTTTCTTTTGAATAACATTCCTAAGTCTTTCAAGATATTCTTATCTTAATTCAGGATTTTTAATTTTACTAATTAAATTTAAAAAAATATTTTCTTGTTCTTCATTTTTATCTAAGACATTAAAGAAGTTTCTAACAACTATCCTTACATCCCATAGAGATGTTTGGAGAATCAATGTTAGAGCTTGAAGAGTTTAATTCATTAGATTCAGAATATTCAAATTCTTCTAAATCTTCATTACTAATTTCATAGAAATATATGGATTTTATAATTCTAAATAATTCTTATTTTTCTTCGTCAGAGATTTTTAATTGATTAATTTTATTTTTTATTTGACAAGTGTTGAAAAATGATCATTCTGACCACGTTTAAAATACTTAATTTTACTGTTGTCAACGTATTTTTTATTGAATTTTTTTCTTGAATAATTTTTATTCTTGGAAAAGTATTTGTCAAAAAATTTATTTTTGTTTGTAGAATTTTTTACTATAAGTTTTGTAAATTATTTTAGGATTAAGATATTAATGTTTCCTATCATTTTGGGAGGGAGCAATAACAGGTAATTCATATTGCTCACAAAAATTGCATAATTCGTATTTGACAGTCTTCTTTTCCTTTTTAATTTGTTTAATAATTTTCATGGCTATACACATTCTTAGAATTTCTTTTTGTATTGTAGTGATAATTGTACCGTAGGTAAGACTATTATAGTCTATATTACCTAGGTCATCACTAAGGATTGTTCTAATTTTATGGACAAATAAGTTTGGTAGGCCATTTATGAATTTTTCCTTCCAAAAGGGTTGATTGTTGTCATCCCTAGACAGTACTCTGGAAAAAAAATATATTTTTGTACCAATCAAAGTCACTTAGGGTGGGACAGCAAATATTGATTAACTGGTCATGGATACGCGAAGTAACGTTACGTGGCGTTCTAATGAAATGTTCAATTATTATGTAGAACAGTGCATTAATGGCATCATACATTATTTCCTGATCCTCTACAAGGATTGGGGTTCCTACAGCTTCAATCGTTATTGCTGTAAGGATGGTATTTTTATATTCTTCAGTGAGATGCTTTTCCCACAAGGCGTGAAGTATTCATGTGAATCATGTAACTAAAAGCTTTATTACTTCATTGCGAGACAAATTGTGTGTGGTAATGTAACTGTTGGCTACCATAACCATGTGCTGTAATTTCTTGAGGACTGCTTATTCTGAAAAACCATCAATATTCCATTCATACAATTTTTTAACATAAACAAGAAATTGATTAACTAAAGAGGCTTCCGTAATTTGAATATCTAGAAGGAATATGCATTTTATGCCATTTATTTTCAAGTTTGTTAATTTCAAGATTTTTAAATGTTTCTTCAATATTATGAAATTTTGAAGATTCATGAGTTATGAATGACTCATAGGTGGAATAAGACCTATGACTTTTTGAATTATAACTACTATTTTGGTTAATTACCTTAACATAAGAAGATGACTCAACAGATTTATTCTTCAATTTTTGAAGCATTTTATCAATCTTTTTATTGAGGAGGATAATGCTTAGAGTGGTTGTGTCTGAAAGATTTATTAAAGAGGTTTCTTTCAGAGATTCATTAGGTTTAGGATCATAAAGATCATCAACCTTATTCTCAATTTTATCTAACTATTTTTCTATTGTTATTAAATTTTGATTAGTGTAATTAAGTTGTTCAACAACATTTTTGTTTGTTTATTCTTCCTTTAAAATCTTAAAAAGAGAAGTATTAATTAAATTTTTTTTATGATCAGTTATAAATTTTTCAGGTGGGGGATGACTAGCAGTAACCTAACTAGAGTCTTCCTTGACCCATTTGATCTTAGAAATAATTTTAATATTCTTTTCATAATTATCCTCGATATAATAAAAAAATATCAACTCTAATTTTTTGCATGAACGACTTCCATTTAGCAAGGATAATTTTTCTTTGATCCATGTTGTATGTCTCTCTGAAGCTATTATGTCTATTGAGATTGACATGGTCATTCATGTGTTAGGTTAGACCCTCTCAATCAGGTTTACATTCTTAGCTTATGGTGTCTAAATTTAAATCTAATAGTTGGGGATTGACATGAGGTATGGCTCCTTTGAAATCAGTGGCAATTGTTGATTCAGATTTGTCTGGTTGTTTAGCTTATTATCAAAGTTTAGCTGGCTGACTGGGAAATTTTTTACTATGCTTTTAAGTCTTAAATTTTTTTATCCTTTTTCTAATTGTTGGATTCTAAAATCTTAGTCATTATTATTGGTGAATTTAGAAAATGAATTCCTATGAGTACTAGACTAGCTAAACTCCCTAATTTGGGAATTAGAACTGGAAGATTAGAAATTAATTTTAACAGTACCATCCATGTACTGCTGGATATAATCAATGTCTTCAATAGAACGTTTAATTAGAGTATGTTGACTTTCATTGGCGAAAAGTCAAATTTTAGGCAAAGTAATATCAGATCATCTAATGGTTTTAGGGATTCTAATATTAGTATTACTTTGGCTAGATTGAATCAACAAGATTTGATTTTTTAGACTTCTATTGATGACTTGGAAATTTATATTAGTTTAGGCGATTCTGTAATGATTTCTAAAAATCAAAGCTCGGCGGCGAACACCTTCAAGAATTTGATAACCACTAATCTTGATATTCAAAGTTAAAGCTTTAAGAATGTGGGGGTCTGTTAAACTAACAGACAAATTTGGAAGGCAATCGAAATGGATTGGACAATTACAAAGTGAAGATTCAATTAATCGTAAAATACTATCATTAAATTTGGTGAATCTTACATCACGCAAGGCTAACAAGACATATGTATTTAGGCCTCCTTTTGTGAATGGTTTTACTCTAATCTGGACTACATCAAAGTGAAGAAAATTATATCATTCTTCAATTTGTAGTTTAATTGCATTAGAAGAAAGTAATTGACAAGTTTCATGCTTATTTCCAAGAGTATATATATTTTTAATTATTTTAACATATGATGTTGAGGCTTGAAGGAAGTAACATACCAAATTGATTTATAAATTTCTTTGCTAGGGATTTTAGGTATATTCCATACCCTATGATCTAGATGATCATCTTCTAAGTATTCGACACGTTCTTCATTAATTATATCTAGTATTGTATTCATTGTAGACCTATTGTTACAAGAAGAATTACTTCTAAATAATCTACTCATTGCTCAAGATAACTAAATTATTTTTATGATTAAAATTTTTATGTATTTTGATTATCAAACCTGCTATGACTTCTACAACATTTGACGAAGTCTAACTCTTCTCCCATTTACCTCTACAGCTACCCTACCATCAAGATTTATACATCTAAAATGTCTTATTGGGGTGCCTGAAGTAAACTTAATGGAAACTGATATTCCAGATTCATAGATTAGAAAATCAAATTTTACAGAGAAATAATCAATCATAAAAATAATTAGTCATTTGGGCAGAGAGTCACATTAAATAGTAGAATTAAGCAAGTAAGCAACAATAACGACAATAACTAAGCACTTGGACGGAGAATAATAATTAAGCAGTAATTAAAGAAGTATTAAGCAATAGTAAATACCCTATTAGGTTTGTCTTTTATTATACCCTGACTTTAAATTATACGCCTATTTTGGTATCAGAGACAAACCTGATAGGGTATTTACTATTGCTAAGTAATGACCTAGGAAATATAGACTACAATAGTATCACCAATGATACAATTATCACTACAATACAAAAGAAAGGTTTAAGAATATGTATTGATATGAAAATTAACTAACAAATTAAAAAAGAGAAGAAAACTGTCAAATATGAATTATGCAATTTTCGTCAACACAGATTACTTGCTATTACTCATTCCTAAAAGAATAGGAAAAAATTTCATATAAATACTAAAAGAACTTACAAACCTTATAGGAAAAAATCCCACAAACAAAAAACAAAATTTGACAAATAATTTTCTAAGAATAAAAGATATTCAAAAATAAAATTCAGTAAACAATTTGTTGATAAAAGTAAAATCAATTGTTTCAAGTGTAGCCAAAATAGTCATTTCTCCAATACTTGTCAAGTAAAAAATAAAATTAATCAATTAAAAATCTCTGATGAAGAAAAACAAGAATTATTTAGAACTATAGAAACCATAAATTATTATGAAAGTAGTAATGAAGATTTAGAAGAATTTGAATCCCCTGAATCTGAGGAATCAAACTCTTCAAGTTCTGACAGTGATTCTCCTAACATATCTATTTTTCAGATAGTTGTTGTTAAAAAATTATCAATGTTTTAAATAAATATATGAATTTTTTCAACTACTTCAAATGTTCGAAATAAAGAGGTTAGAATTGTTCAAATGATATGACCAAATAAAATGACTAGTGAAATATTCATTTGAAGTCCAATTTTTTGAGATATAGAAAATGAATGAAAATAAGAAAATATTTTATTAGATTTAATTAGTAAAATTAAAAAATCTTGAATTAAAACAAGAATACCTTGGAAGACTTAGAAATGTAGTTCAAAAGAAAGAAAATACTACGTCTAATAATAATACTGCAAACCTTTCATAAACTCTTGAAAACTTCAACAAAGTTAAAGGAAATGAAAGGTAAATTACTTTACAAGAATTTCAAAAAGAAATAAAAAAACTAAAATTCAAATAAAAGAATTAAATGATTCAAACACAGAAATAACAAAAGAATCAAATCTTTTAAAAATAAAAAATTTAATTAAAAATCATGAATCCAGCGAACCAGGAGAACGTAGTAAATTCTCAATTTCTGATGATGAGATTGAATAAGCTGTTGCTAACATTCAAGATGATGACAACTTCATTTAAATCCATAATTACATCAAAATTTAAAAAAATGACACACAATGGACAGAATAATAATACAAGATTTTGATTTCACTTCAATGGCTCTTATTGACTCAAAAGTTGATTTAAATTGTATGCATGAATGATTAGTTCCTACCCAGTATTTCAAGAAGATAAAAAAATCTTTGTCCTCTACAAATGTTACTAGAATACATATCAATTATGAAATCCCTAAAGTTCATATTTGCCAAGACAATGTATGTTTCAAGATATCATTTGCCTTAGTAAAACATATGACAGACAAAATTATTTTGAGTTTACCACTCATTTCTCTACTGTATCCTTTTACAACAGAGCATGATGAGATAATTATTTATCTCATAGATTAATCTGTGAAATTTAAATTTTTTTCTTTTTCTAACAATGAGAAATTGAAAACTTTAAAATAAATTTTGTTTACAAAATTGTGAAATTAATTTCTTGTAAAGAAAAATAATTATATTTTCTACAAGATGAAATAAAATTCAAAAGAATTGAAGAACAGCTTTAATATCCTGCTCTTCAAAAATAAATTAAAATCTTTGAACAAAAAATTTGTAAAGAATTATGTGCTGACATTCCCAATGCTTTCTGGCACATGAAGCATCATACTGTCAGTCTGCCTTACATTAAGGGATTTGATGAAAAAAAATCTCTACCAAGGCACAACCAATTCAAATGAATTCTGAAACGCGTGAGTTCTATAAGAATGAAATTGCTAAACTTTTCAATAAAAACATTGTTAGAATGAGCAAATCTTCTTGATCTTGCTTGGCTTTTTATGTCTAAAAGGTCAGTGAAATGGAATGAGTAATTGCTTGGTTAGTAATTAATTACAAGCCCCTTAACTATATTTGAGATGGATAATATATCCTATACCAAACAAAAGAGACTTAATCAACAAACTTAGAGATGCTGTTGTATTCTCTAAGTTTGACATGAAATTTGGATTCTAGAAAATCCAGATATATGAAGTGATAGATGCAAAACTGTATTTGTAACTCTATTTGACCATTACAAATAGATGTGATGTATCTTGGTCTTACGAATGCTCTTAGTGAATTCCAAAATATAATGAATGAAATTTTCAATCAATTCATTGACTTCTCAGTTGTTTACATTGATGATGTTCTTATTTTTTTTTACAAATCAATTGATCAACATTGGAAACACCTTGAATTATTTGCTAAGGCAATAAAGCAAAAAATTTAGTTATCTCTACAAGTAAAATCAAATTGTTTCAATCTGAGATTAGATTTTTAGGATTTGAGATCTATCATTCCATTATCAAGTCAATTGATCGAGTCATATAATTTGCTGATGAATTTTTTGATGAAATACTTGACAAAACCCAATTTTAAAGATATTTAGGATCCCTAAATTACATATCTATATTTTATGGCAATTTGAGAATTGATTGCACGCCTCTTTTTGAAAGGATTAAGAAAAATCTCCCTCCTTGGACAACTATTCACATCAATTTAATTAAGAAAATTAAAACTCATGTTAAGACACTTCCTTATCTTAGCCTCCCTACCAATAATTCTTTCAAAACTGTTCAAAATGATGCATTTGAAATTGGATATGGAAATACTTATTACAAAAAAATCTATGGCAGAATCACCTGAATAAATTGTCAGGTTCACATCTGGGACTTAGACTCAATCACAAATAAATTATAGTACAATTAATAAAGAAAGTTTAGCTGTTGTATTATATATACAAGAATTTTAAGTTGACTTATAAAATAAAAAATTTCTTTTGAAAATTGACTATAAATCTGCAAAATATGTGAAAATTGATTGTAAATATGTAAATCGGTTCGGTTTGGTTTTATAAGAAATTATATATAAAAATAAAAAATATATAAATTTAATGTTTTGGTTTGAAAACAACCAAAATTTCAAACCGAACCAAAAGAAATACATATAACGAACTGACTCAATCGGTCATTTCGGTTCGATTTGGTCGGTTCGGGACAATTTTGAACACCCCTAGCTTTGGAGAAATATATTAAAAATATTACTTCCAAACAAATTTTTGCTCGATGGCAATCTATTCTTAGTATTTTTTATTTTGATATTGAAATTATTAAATGCATTGATAATTTAATTCTTGACTTACTTGCTCATGAGTTCTTGCAGGGTTGTCAAGATGGGGTCCAGGCCCCAGGCTTCAAAAGCTGGAATCAAAAGGGGTCCTCGACTCGACAATTGACCTTTAAAACCTAAATTAAAGAAGAGTTTTCTACTCCTAACCAAGTCCAATTAAAAATACTTAGATCCATCAGATCCAATTACCAACTCGGCCCTGGTCAACAAATTTGTTCCATTCTCAATTACACAACCTTTTAATGCCCAATCATTCAATCAACCAATTACAAAATACAAAAAAAAATCATCTTCTTATTTCAGAAAAATTTCCAGCAAAAATCTTTTTCATATTGACCCATCATTTTCTCATTGGAAAGATTTTGCTAAAATAGCAAAAACCCATTTTATTCTAGATTTTCACTTTGTCCCTAGTTACAAAGACAAAAGTCTCAGTTTTTATAGAGACATTCTCTTAGAAACTAAATCCATAAATATCAGCACAATAAAAATTCTAAAGGAAGGATCCTATATCATTCCTTCGATATTCTCAAAATTATAATCATGGAGGATTGAAAAGTCCATCATTTAGGTCTCAAAATTCTTTTAAATAAAAACTAATATAATTATTTTGACTATATTATTGCTTGACACATAATTTTCTTGCATCAAAATAGTGATTTTTCCAGTCATAGTTTTTAAATTTTGATAAACATTTCAAATTGGTTCTTAAGATGGTGGTCCATTCATGGCCCCGTCTTAGAATTATATCCAATCGATTTTCAACAAACTCTCATCAATTGATGTTTCTTTTCCCCAATTACTTTGCTTTTCAAATAAATACAAAATGTCATAGATCTAAAATGGCAATACTCAGTTGAAGATGAAATGCTCACTAGACAATATTATGTTAAATGGTTGGATAAATTCAATATCCAGAAAATCATTACCTCCATTAACCATGAATTTGTAAATATCCACCCTCAATTAAAGTTGGCAAATCCTTTTACCCATACTGCATTAAAAATTAATGAGCTCATTAACCCAAAACCACAAACCAAATCATCCAATTCAAACTCATTCAAAGAATCTAAATCTAAATCCAAACCCTCTTCAAAGGGAAAATCGAAAGCCACAAAGCCTAAATTCAAATTAAAGTAAGAACTAATCTAAGATATGCTTCTCATTTTGGAGGATAATAATAATTCTGATTCTAAATCATCTGTAGAGTCAAGTCACCCAATTAAACTAAAAATCCAAAAAGCTCAATCATCTAGAAAGGCTACCTCTCAGCAATTGAAGGAACAAAATAAACTAAATGGTCGCATCCCACTACAATGGGCCTATGACGCATATTAAGACCCTCAAGACCCATTTGATGACATTAATGTCAGTGATGATGAGTAAATAAAAATATTTTACCTTTGATAAAATGTCAATGATGGAATAGTAAAAAAATCAAGTACTTTTGAAAAATATATCATGATGATTCTCCAGCATAATACAACAGTCATGATAACTATTAGAACGAACAATTATGACTTCTACCAACAATCAATAATTGAAGACACGAATCCAAGATATAAATTATTCAGGAATGATAACAATGACTCCAATATACAACAATACTCACAATGACTTTTCAAGACACTAATCATGACTAAAGCAATAACGAAAATGCAAAGTCCAAGATTACAATTATCAAGGAATCTTTATAATTTATCTTTTTCTGCGCTAGTTATCAAATAATTAAGCAACTATTTGTCATTTTTACTTTAATTAGTCAAAGGTAGAAATGTAAAATATTTTTACTTTTGTAGAAAATAATAGTACATGTAAGTGATGGGTTTCCGACGAGCTCCACATTTTTTGCCTATAAATAGACTGCATTCTCCCGTTTGTTATTGAGAACTTATTTTCCACTCTTAACAATTTTAAGAGAAATACTTGTTTTGAAAATAAAACATTCTTCTTCCTCCTCTTTTGTAATATTTCTTCTACTTCCTCAACGTTAATTAGTGAGCGGAAGTACTAATTAATTGTTGTAAAACAATTTTCAATACTTGTAAGCAAATAGCAATAATAACCAGCCACTTGGACGAAGAACAGTAATTAAGCAGTAATTAAAGAAGTATTAAGTAATAGTAAATAGCCTATCAGATTTGGCTCTAATACTAAAATAAGCGTATAATTTAAAGACATGGTATATATATATATATATATATATAATCTTTGGTAAGTCATAATTGTTGGATTCAGGTTTGGATTATATTGCCTATATATACATATTGTTTTACAAAGGAAAAGGAGTAAGTGGTAGTAGAGAGTTATGAGAGTAATTACGGGAAGAAATTAGGTGAGCAATTATAGACATAATCACAGAGTGAATGTAATGACCAATTTCCATTTCCAGAGTCATCATTTGGTTTCTCATCCATTACTAGTGCTATCACAATGTCGAGTCAGACCAAGTTGAGTTTGTACAGATTCTTTGTTTAATGAAGATTCAAGTTGACAAAAAGGTATTTAAATTGAAGGCACAAAGTAATGTCCCTTCTACCTCTGCTAATACAGGTTTTGACTTCTGGAAACTCATGAAATTTAAGAATTCCATCAAAGATAAGATACTTCATTTAGAGAGCATCTCAGAACCTATTAGATTCTAAGCATAATTTATTCAGAAGGAGACTGACTGACTGATAGATGCCCTATTTGTAATCAGGACATTGAGTCTATTGAACATATTTTCAGAGGCTGTGATTGGGCTAACAGAGTGTGGTTCCTCTCTCCTCTTCAACTTAATCCTTTTTCTCAACCTACTAGCTTCAAGGACTGGTTCATTAGTTGCATATCTGATTTCAAGTCTCTCTCTTCTGAGCATGCACCCTTAACTACAATTTTCTGTTTCATTTGCTGGTATATTTGGAAGGGAAGGAACAACTTTGTTTTCAATAAGGAGCTCATAATCATGTCCTTACTGTCAACAGAGCTATTAATGTTGTTCATTGTTTTATGCAGGCCAACTCAGTCTCTCAAAAGGAATCTGCTGGCTCTAACCAATCCTCTTCCTGACCTACCGACTGTTGGGAATGCTCCTAATGGTATTATCAAGATTAATTGTGATGGTTGTTTCAATAGCTTTCCCTATTCAGCTGCAACTGCTTCTGTTGCTCGAAATCATGAAGGTGATGTTCTTTGTGCTAGTAGGATTTTTGTGATTGCTTGTAGCCCAATTCATGCTGAAATCTTGGCCATTGAGGATGCTTCATCTCTTGCTGAAAGAGAGAGATGATTTGTGCATTGAATCTGACTGCAAGGTTCTGGTTGTGTACTTCATCAAGAGGAGGTGTTCTGATTAGAGAATCTCTTCTATTCTTGATGATTTGTTAAACAGATTTTCTTTGTTTAATTCCTTTCCCATTAGGTGGTGTGCTAGGGCTTGTAATTTGGTTGCTGAGCCAAGAGCTTCTCTAATCAGAACCAAATCTGTTATACAACCAGCACACTTCGTCTTTGTATTTCTGAACTTATCTTTTCAGATAAGATTTTTCTGCTAGGGGGTTCCATCCTCCTTGAATGATAGACAGATTTGATAAAAAAAAGTAATGTCCCTTCACTTGTGTGTCAAATACTTTTATCCAATTGACAAATGACAATTACTACTAATCCACAGAATTGAAGAAATCCACAAAACTATAGATTTACACTTACAGAGGTACACCAGATGAATGATGCGAATTGGCAGCGTGACCTTTTAAAGACAAACTAATCTCTCCACTTCAACCAAACTATTGGCCGTCGGTACAACAGGCCTGTAACACATACATAACAGTAGCACTGCATTCAAGCCTTTGCAGCTATGTTCTCAAGCATGGCAATGCACTTGTCCTCCACATGTCCAGTACCAAACGGAGCAACTGAATCACATACATAACAGTAGCACTGCATTCAACCCCCACCATGTACAAAAGTTTTCCCCTTTTACTGGCTTCGTCTATAAAAGATTAACAATTTCAAAATTACTTCTTTCTTTTATTCAGATGTTTTAACTTTCATTACCAGATTACAGTATCTGTCATGTGGTGATGTGTTGAAAGGGAATTTCAAACATAGATGCCTTGAATATTGGATAGTCTCTACAAGCTACCTACCAATCAGAAGACATGATCAAAATGAATTAAGTTTCTGGAACAACAATAAATCACCAAATTAGCCAAATCCCTTTTCCAAGTTAGGGACTTTCTTCCTCAGCAACCAAACAGACCTCAGAAGTAAATGAAATGGGTTATCTAGAAATCATATACCTGACCCTTTTCAGCAAGAATAACGAGATCAGGCGAATCATCATCAGCATGGCTTTTGGAGACGGGGTTTGGAGAAATAGACGGTTTCAAATGGGTCGAATTTCTAAATGTAGCAATCCTCTGTTTCATCATAATATTTCATATTTATTTGAAAGTATTTTTCTTAATAAAATTATTTAGCCTAGTTAATAACAATACCATTTAATTTTCTCACCATCTGTCTCACAAAAATCGATTTTCCCAAATTTTTACTTTCTCAAACCTCTATATATATATATATATATATAACTTAGAAAAACATTTTTTTGACAATATTATCCTCAAACATGTTTAAATATTTTTAGATTATTCTTAAACTTCAAATTAAACATACAAAATCATATGAAGAGTTTTTTAACCATTATGCTTTAATTATAACCTTTAAAGACATTTTTTATTATTCATTTACTATGCAAAATAGCAAATAGGAGTGTAATAGGTTCGGTTCAGTTTAGGGGTATTTTTGGAACCGAACCGTAAATATCATTTTTCAAATATTAGAACCGAACCGAATTGTCGGTTCAATGCAAACCGAAGTAGGATCGAACTGTCTAAAACCGGTTCAGTTTTACGATTTTTACCTGCCAGAAAAAAATATATAAAAAAGAGGAAAGACCAAACCATTTTCTACCCAAAAAAATATATTAAAAAACACATGATTATACTGAAACTGAAGATAATAGGATCAGAAAAATACATTTACAAAATACTATTTTCAAATTCAAGATCTCAGACTTATAAAATTATTACGTAACTTAGACTTAGAAAAATACACGTACATATACTATTTCTAATACACTTAACCATTGTGAAACACAACTACCACTTAAAAATATGATAGAACAGAAGCATTAGCATTTGCTTTTCTCAATTCTGCTTGAATTGCCCCATTTGCCTATATAAATATATAAACCAACAAATAAGTCAAATAAAAGTATATTTAGTTGTGTAGTAGACTTTCTTAAATATAAATGACAAAACTACTTATCAGTATAATCATCACCTATACAACTTATGTTCTATCTTAATGATTATTAATAACTTCTAAAGAAATCCAACATTTCACTGATAATAATGTGAATGCCATGAAAGAAATCCAACGTTTGAGAATAAAATGAGATTCATTTATTGAAAAAGATAATATTCATGGACAAATTGAAGCTACTACTTCTAAACTAATCAACTGTACAATCAGAGCTCCTACCTTCACTTTCAAATCACCATTTCATAATTAACATCACATGTTCATAAATTATAAGCCATATTCAGGTTTAGATTAATCCATGATAAACATAAAAATGATTAAGTGATATACTTATAGAAATAGAATTGCCCCATTTGCATATATAAATATGTAAGCTAACAAATAAGACAAATATAAGTATACTTAGTTGTGCAGTAGACTTTCTCAAATATAAATGACAAAACTACTTATTAAAGCTACTACTTCCACAAATTGTGTGAACTCGAGCCTTAATACCACAATAGCAATATAGAACATTCTCCCCATTTTGGAGGGCAATATTCATTGAAGATGAAGACATTGAAGCTAAGAAAAAACAGACCCAGATCAAATTCAGACTAAAAATCAGACAAAATATTAGATTAAAAATCAGCCAGGCCTTATCAAGAAATTAGATAGCTATCAATAAATCAGAACAAATCACAGACATAGTACCATAGATAATAGAAGCAGTTCATATGAAATAGCAAATCATACATATGAAATTGCAGATCGCACGTGATACTCGACTAGTCTCAATAAATGTTTTAAACAAATATTAAAATTAAAAATATTAGATAGAATAAAAATTATTAGTTAAATATTATATTGAATAATGTATTAAATTCAATTGGTTTATGTGCGGCCTGACGTTGATTCCAACATCATCAACAAGGCTCTCATGCCGCCTGCCAATAGGGTTTGAATGGTGTTCTCAGCGTTTCCCACGTCATCAATGAGGTTAATGTGTTGCCACATCTCGACATCTCGATGGTGTTCTTGTGCGTCGTTGGTGATCTTGATGTAATCCTGACTTCGCCGTTAAGGTGCTCGATATAATTGTTAGGTTGAATTTATAGGATATATGTAAAAAAAAATATGCAGTTGAATTTGTTCTATACGGTATATGACAAAATATTTATAATTGAGTAATTAAATAATTTAGTTTTTGGTAATAATAGTAATGGATTTGATTTTAATAGTTATTTTGTCAGCGTACATAGTATAATGTATCTAAATACAAAAATAATGAATAGTTCAATTGATCATATATTCTATAAAGCTTTCCTTATAACTTTATCATGTTTGATATATTAATCAAATATTTCCCTTACAATTTACCAAGATAATCTTAATTTTGTAAGAAAAAATTTAACTTTACCATGTGTTAATCAAATATAGAAATCATAAAATTTGTTATCTAACTTTACCTTACAACTTAACATTTCCAACATTATCTACTCAACCTGCACCAAATAGCACCTTTGAGGCAATGTTTACAAGATTCAGGTTTACATTCAAATTTTGGAAGGATAGGATATTAAAATCTAAAATTCTGTATTTACTATTTGTTAGAATTCATAATTCATATTAGGATTTGGAATTTCGTGTGTTATTCAGTGTCATAACTCAAGATTTTGATTAAGATATTTGTATTTATTAACTTATGAATTCAGGATTTGGATAAGGTTGAATGACTTTACCATATTGTCTTTCACAGAGGAATGTTATTTTTGTAAAATGTTTGAAAATGTAATTTTTTGGCACATGTGATTATGAACTGTCATTCGTTATAAAAAATATATGTATTTATAGTTAAATATCAAATTAATAAATATAATTAAAATGTATTATTAAAAACTATTTAAGTAACTATATGGCTTATAGTAAGCTAAATTAAATAATAAATAATTGGATAAAAATTATAGTTAAAAGTTATTAACTATTATTAAAGACCTTAAAAACTGTATTTTGAAAAATTAAATAACTCATATTATTATTTTTTAAAATTATAATTGATACTTACATTATTATTAATAAGTATTTTAAATTAAATTATTAATTAATTATAATTTACTTTCGCAGCTGTTTTTTTAGATTTTTTTGTATATAGCAGGGACATTTACGTAGTTTTACTCTCAATGTAGCAAATATAATGGACAAAACCTCATTCGATGTTGCTGGAGTCCAATAACAGAGTAGGAAGCGAAAATTGCCTTGCGATATTCTCTTATAATTATGATAGCCACGATCATAAGCCGAATATTTTGTTGTTATCTAAAATATTCCCTCCATTGAGATATCTCAACTCAATATGAGAAGTTAGAATTTATATGACAATTTAATACAGTTTACATGAATAGGATGGAGTCGGTGTCTAGATGGTGAACGCACTCTCAATATAAAGAGGTATATACATCAAGGTAAGCCTAATAAACAACGCATATTGAAGCTCTAGATTACCACTGAGTTTGGCCTGGGAGTCAAAGGTCCTATCCACCTCCACCTCTGATGTCATTCAAGAGTTCTTGACCTCATTTCGTAGTTTTTCTCTTGTTACATGTGTTCTGGGGACACGAATCCTTTGTTTAGGAAGATATCATCTCTTTCACATCCATCTCCATTTCCCCATTTTTTTTTCTTTTTAAAGGTTTCAAATTATTAGTTTTTCTCAATAGTACTTCGCTCTCTATTTCAGTCCATTTTTACATGGCTTTTTCACCAAAGATGAGTAGAAGTTTATTTTGTAATGTGGTGTAAATTTTATTTGTACATAACTCTTTGTGTAGCATGAGGTGTATAACTATTTCTTAAGGAGAATTTGTTGTTTCTTTGTCAAGGGAGGGGAGTACAATATTGGGTTTTGAACCCCACATCTAAAGGCTAAATTTATGATTTGATGAGCAATTAAACTAAATGCCCTAATCACAGAAAATTTATTGTCTGGTAGTCTTATTTATCTTTGTAATGGAAAAATTTCTCACACTTAAAAAATAAGAATAATAAGAGAAAACTCACAAGAACAAGTATATAATTGTTTGAGTTTGTATTGAATGAATTGATTTACAACTGACCTCTATTTATAGACTCTTGATCAGTTAAAAAATTCAGTTAAATCCCTTTAAACCTGAGGAATAAACAGAATATTCCTCCTAGATTAAACTTATCACATCAGAATTAATTTATCTAATCTAGCAACTGATCGAGCCTAGTTTATCTTTATCAGCAACTACTCAAATTTGGACTGTCAGATGAGACACAAAGGGCTCAACGGTTCAGGTGGGCTTTTCCTTCTTGGTCACAGTGGCAATCCATTCTTCCATTTTCTAATTGGTCATGCTTGCTTACATGACTTCTCAGACGATTTTTACCTGTGGATTTGCCCATATTGCATTTAATATCACTTGGTGAAATTAATTTACAATATTAAATTTTTTTGTCATCATTGCATATCATTACTCTTCACCTTTTTATGCATTATTTATGGTTGTCTTTTCATTATTCTTTAGTTCGTTCATCTTCCCGTTCTCAGGACCATGCCGCATACTATACAATCTTTGATTTGTCAGACCTTTCAGTTCCTGTTCAAAGAATATCTCACATGCACCATTCTAGATCAACCTTTCATCTTCCCGGTTAGAGATGTTTTACACGCGCCATTTCAAAGTAATTTTTCATCTTCCTGTTCGAAAAATATCTCACATGTGCCATCCCAGAGCAACCTTCCATCTTCTCATTCATAGAATACCTCACATGTGCCATTCCAGAGTAACATTTCATCTTCCCGTTCAGAAAATATTTTACATGCGTCCCATATGTCATCTCTTTACTTTTCAACAGTCGTGTATTTTCATCTCTTGTCTCACCGTTCACATCTCCCAACTTGTCAGCCCGAACGGTCACATTTCCACTAATTTCAGCTCTCGATTGTCCCGTTCCAACAAATTGCTTTACATTTTCTTTTGAAATCCGCTGCCTATATAAAACTTCCTTCCCCATTTTCTTTCTTCACTTTTCAGTTCTCTATCTCATAAGTTCTCTTCCTCCTCCTCCTTTCTTCTTCTTTTCTTTTATTTGATTATGGAGAAGCGGAATATTCCTATACCCCTAGTAAGGAACCTAAAAGAGTTTAGACTGTTCATGACTCATTACCGATAATCTTTCCATCCAGATGTTATATGCGCGTTAGGAGAGAGCAAGTCTATAGGCATTCCATGTAATCCTCCTTATCAAATCACTCTCAGCCCTTTTGCTATAGCCTTAGGTCTTAAGCTTCCATTTTCCCCTTTGGTTTCCTGATTTTTTCATACAGTAGGTTTAGCTCCTTCTTAATTTACTCCTAACTCTTATAGGATCCTCCTTGGTGTAATGTTTTGAATAGGAAGTACAATTTTGGTTTTGGGCTAGACAAACTCTTCCATTGCTACAAATTCTGAGTTGATAATTATTATCTTGCCCTTCGTCCTTCTGAAAAGAGAGGGAGTTTAATAAGCAAGATCCCAAGAGGAGACAAGGGTTGGGAGATGGGCACACTTTTGATTGGTAGGGACTGGGGCGGTGATGGCCGCTGGATAATTCTCAAGAAATAGGTAATTTTCAGTAAGTCGACGGAGCTTCAGTTCTTGCCTTTATTTTCATTTATTCTTTTCCTTTATTTTTCTGACTGTTGTGCGTTTCTTTTTACCATTTTCTTCTGCAGCAAAGAAAAATCCAATGCCTTATCTGTCCAAAAAGTCTAAGGCAAAGCTTGTTGTACCATTCATCTCCGAGTACAAGAAAGGGATTGGAAAGTACTCATTGACATCAACCCTTCTTCTGTTCTGGCTCCCACTTCTACTTCGGGTCTGACTTCATCTTCAACTCCTACTGTTGTTCCAGTTCCAACACGTTCTTCATCAATTCCAACCCCTTCTTTTCGATCAGTTTCCAACCACTCCAGCTCTAGTTCTTCGGATCATCAAGAATTATTTGATCGAACTACAACTGGTATAGGAACGTGTAAAATATTACGAAGCAAATTCATGGGTCCTGTTGAGAAAAGACCCATACTAACACCTCTAGCTCTTCCCATTCAAAGCTTACACCTGCCGCTCCTGTCGCTACTGGTTCTATTCCCACAGCGGTGTTACGTGGATCGAGGCTCCCTCGAGCTCTGACCCACCTCCTTCTATGACTCTGACTTCAACCTCTGTTGTGCCCACTGCTACTATAAACATTCCTACTACGGGAAACTCCTCGGGGTCTAGAGGTATTGCTGTTCCCCCACATGCTTCGTGGAAGTTAAGGCATTTTTCTAACGCTCCCATCTCAGGAAATCTTTTGATAACACGGATTCCTATTTCTCAATGATATCCCACAAAAGTACTGTACGTGCTTTTTTGAAAAGGTTAAATTCAGAATTATTGGAAGAATTCTTTACGGAGGAAGAACGGGTTCTTTCTTTGATCTTCCCAAGAGCTTCTTTTACTTTGCGGAGGGTGTATAGGGGATCCACTGTAATAATGAGAAAGATTTCTGCATATACGCACAAATTGATCAATAATATCAAAATTCGACAAATCCGCCCAAGTGGACTTACTAATAGGATGCCCCAATACGTTACAAAATTTAACTTTAGCCAATGATCCAAGCAGAGTCATAATTGGAACTAATGTATCGAGTTTCTTCATAGAATTATCTATTAGAAATGCATTTTCTAGCATTTGACTCCGTACCACTGAAGGATTTAGTCGCACACTTGAAATATAGCCCAAAAAGTCAAGAGAACGTTTTGATAATGGATTTATATGGATCCTTTCTGGTTGTGGCCACACAGAAAAATGACATTGCCATAAATTGACAAGGTAATATTTCCACTTATTCATCAGAAGAGGCGTATCTTTTGAAATCAGAATTGATTTTCCTTGATATCTAACATAATGCATGAAAGGATCCTTGAAGACCCGTAGGATAGCCAGAAAATCATTAGAAAATAGTTCTACAACATGTTCTATTTTTCCATAGAAATAGATTCGCTCAAAAAGGACCCTATAAGATGTTAATCCTAAATGAGAAGATTGTTTAAGTAGAAAAAGGAAAATATATTCGTATTCACATACATGAGAATTATATAGGAACAAGAATAATCTTCGATTTCTTTTTGAAAAAAAAGAAATCGATTTCTTTAGAGTAATAAGACTATTCCAATTACAATACTCGTGAAGAAAGAACCGTAATAAATGTAAAGAAGAGGCATCTTTCACCCAGTAGCGAAGAATTTGAACCAAAATTTCCAGATGGAGGGGATATGGTATTAAGACATCTGACACATAATTTAAATGTGGGAATTTATCCTCTAAAAAAGGAAATATTGAATGAATTGATCGTAAATTATAAGATTTTGCTATTTCTGCTTCCTCTAAGGAAGATACTAATCGTAGGGAAAATGGAATTTCCACAATGAGTGCAAACCCTTCTGATAGAATTGTAGAATACAAATTTTTGTTGTACCCCAAAAATGGATTTTGGTTATAATCATTATTGGAAATAATCAAATGATTCTGTTGATACATTCGAGTAATTAAACGTTTTACAATTAGTAAACTGGATTTATTGTCATAACCTACATTTTCCAACAAAATAGATCTATTTAAAAAATGATCATGAGCAAATGCATAAATATACTCCCGAAAGATAAGTGGGTATAGGAAGTCACGTTGCCGATATTTATCAAGTTCTAAATATCCTTCAAATTCCTCCATTTGAAATTCGATTTGAACCAGGGATAGTATAATGAATTTATTGGGTTATCAAATGATACATAGTGCGATACAGTCAAAACAAGGTATTACAGTAAAAAATGAATAAGAATAGATACCTCGTAAACAGGTAAGACTTATCAACGGACTCTCTATACTCTCTTTTTCCATCTAATTGGTTTATTTTAGGATAAGAAAATGGTTAGAAATCCTTTATTTTTTCAATCCAATCGCTCTTTTGATTTTGGAAAAGAAAAAATCTCTTTATCAAGATACTGCTTCTTCTACACATTTATCTCTACCCCATAATGTAGAATAACTAATAGTTAGGACTCATAAAAAAATCGATAATCCACTCATGAGAAAAGTCCTTCCCGCATCAAGCACTAATATATTTTTAACGTATACTTAGATCGGGTAATCATTCCAATTAAGAACATAAGCTCGTTGCTTTTTATTTCTCTATAATTGGAGCCATGGGGCTCTATCCATTTATTCATTCGACCCCACTTGAAATTTTTTTTGTTCCGCATCACCAATTCAAACAAGGTTTTGGACCCATCGGGTAAAAATATTCCACGAATTCTCCATTGATACGACATGCTGCTTTTTCCATTCATTCCTTTCAGGATCAGTCGTGGTCTTACAAACTCTACCGATAGTATGGACGAATCCCTTACTTCATACAAATGTGTAAAAGATGCTAGCCGCACTTAAAAGCCGAGTACTCTACCGTTGAGTTAGCAACCCCAAAAAATAAAAAAAAAAAATAAGTATGTGTAGANGGGTCGGTCCATGGATTTTCCTTCCTTTTGCCGCATTTCGCTCAAAGGGTTGAAGGGAGATAGTGCATCAGTCTCGTTTTGATAACGACATCTTGATGAGCTTCCGATCTGGGATCTTATGGGCAAACTAAGTCATGACTTGATACGAGTAAGTTTTTATTTTTCTCCTATTCTATCGAAAAGATATATAAATTTATTACTTAGATTATTTTTCTATCTTCACCATAATGCTCTTCAAGACCTTCATACTCAGCGTGATCAAGCCTTGATCCAACTCTGAAAAGAACTTCCATTGGTTAATTCCACAAATGCTCGCCTTCAAGCTAAGAAGGAGCAACTCATGGCCAGTGAGATTGAGCTTCAAAAAGGTTTGGAGAAGATGGCCCACGATGCTAAGGTTATTGATGCCGAGGAGTTGAAGTTGATGGAAGCCCTCGAAGCCACAAAGAACACCTTGGCTGAATCTGATGTGGCTAGGGCTGAGTTGAAAAGGCCAGAGACATTGCCATTGTATGGGAAGCAGCTTCTGATGCAGAGTATCAAGCTCTGTTTGAGCAAGGGGAGCTTATGGTCTATAGCGCGGGCCACATGGATGCATTGGCAAACCGTCCTCCCAAACAGCCTCTTGCTCCAGAAGTTGAAGGCTCTATAGGTGCTTCAACAGAAGATGCTTCTGTTCAAGTCTTGTCGTCAGCTGTCCTTCTTGTTCCTGCTTCTGAGGAGGGTGCCTCCGAGGGGGATCTTGAAGTTGCTGGAGTTTAGGCATTTTTGTTTTTGCTTTCCTTGTTATATTTTTCTCTGTTACTTCTCTTTTTAATTGTAATTTTGCCTCATAATCAATGAAAAACTGTTTTGTTTAGCAACATTACTTGATTCATTCTTAAGTACATTTTCATCCTCTGCAATTTCAAAAATTTCCTTTTTTTCATCATTTCCCCTCATTTTCTAAGTGTTGAATACTTTTCAGACTTCGTTCTTTTTTAGACTTCTTTCCTTTTTTTTCCAGACTTCTTCCTTCTTTCAGGACTTCTTTCCTTTTCGGACTTCTTTCTTTTCAGAACTTTTTTCCTTTTCAGAACTTCTTTCCTCTTTAGACTTCATTCTTTTCAGATCTTCCTTCCTTTTCAGACTTCCTTCCTTTCTAGACTTCCTTCTTTTCAGAGTTCTTTCTCCGCAGACTTCTTTCCTTTTCTTTTCAGATTTTCCTTCATTTTTAGACTTCTTTGCTTTTTAGAGTTCTTTCTCTCCAAACTTCTTTCGTTTTCTTTTCAGAACTTCATTCATTTTCAGACTTCTTTCCTTTTTTGTTTCCTTTAGAGGGTAGTTCTATAGACACCATTCCTCATGAAGTTAAGCTCTCACTGAGCTCAGGGGCCCATTTCCTTTAGAAATCAAAAGCTTTCATGGACATAAACTTTTGGTGAGCTCATGGGCCTGTTTCTATTTTCTTTAGAAAGTGAAATCTTTCATGGACATAAGCTCTTGGTGAGCTCTGGAGCATGTTTCCATTTCCTTTAGAAAGCAAAATCTTTCAAGGACATAAACTATTGGTGAGCTCAGAGGTCGGTTTTTATTTTTGAAAAAGAGATAATGAACACCATATTTTTACGTGAAAAAACCTTAACAAGAAAAAATCACGAGTATAAATATTTTCACTATTTAAAAATAATTACACATAATATTTACATAAATGTAAATCATTATGAGGTTTGGACATGTCACTTCCCACATTCGTCATTAGGTAATAAGATCTGTTTCCTCTAGCTGCTTTGACTATTAAGGGTCCATCCCAATTTGGCCCCGTTTTTTCTTCATTTCATTAAAAAATCCTTTTTAGAACAAGATCTCCCCTTTAGAACTGTCGTCCTCTGGCTCTTTTCTAAAAACACCTCCTCCTTTTTTTATTGTAATTGGCTACCTTACCAGAGAGACTTCTCTTTTCTCCTACAGAAAGTTCAGATTCTCAATCATCCGCTCGACGTTTGTGTCTTTGTTCATTTCTGATCTCACAGTGGGACATTCAGTTTCCACTGGTATGACAGCTTCTACCCCAAAATGTTAAAGCAAACGGAATTTCTCCAGTCGATTCTCACAGTGTTGTGTGGTACGCCCAAAGAACTAATGGTAACTCTTCAACTCACTTCCTTTTGGCAGCTTCTAGTCATTTTTCAGATTCTCCAATATTATTCTATTCGACTTTTCTGCTTTCCCATTGCCCTGTGGGTAGTACGAAGTTGACAGTCTATTCTTGATTCAGAAATCATCGCAAAAGCTTTTCACCTGGCTTCTAGGAAATTGAAGCCCATTATCCGAGACAAGTACTTTAGGGATCTCATACTTGCACATAATATTCTTTTCGCAAGAACTTCATTACCTCCTCTTCTCGCACTCTTTCTAGTGCTTCCACTTCTATCCACTTTATAAAGTAGTCAGTCGTCACTAGTAAGAATCTTTTCTGAGTAGGAGCCATTGACAACGGCCTAACTACATCAATTCCCGATTACATGAACTACCATGGGATCAGCAGTGTCTGTAATGCTTCGGGAGTCATCTTTGGAATGTGAGAGTATCGTTGGCACTTGTCACACTTATTCAAAAAGGACTTTGCTTCCTCTTACATTTTTTGCCAGTAGTACCATACGTTCAATACATTATTATCGCGAGACCTCCCGCCAGAATGATTTTTACATATTCGTTCATGTACCTCAGTCATTACGTATTGGGCTTCTATTAGGGAAAGACAAGTGAGGTATGGGCCCGCTGATGATCTTTTATACAGCTCCCCCTCGATCATGGTGTACCTAGCACTCCATTGTTGGAGCTTCTGAGCTTCCATTATGTTGATTGCGAGTTCTTGATAGAGCAGGTACTGCACTATATTCCTCCTCCAATCATTCCTATCATTTTCTGTTGTGGCTTCCGCTTGAACGGACGTCTTTACACTTGGTTCACTCAAATACTCTACAATTACTGTTCTTCTGAATGAAATTTAGGTTGATGACCCCAAGTTAGCTAATGCATATGTCCTTGAATTTTCTACTATGGGTATTTACGTAATCTCACGGCCTTTGAACAACTACAACATTTCTTTGGCATTCTGTAAGAATTTTTCCATCTGACTATCTGTGACGTTGTATTTTCCTGCGATTTGGTTAGCAACTAACATTGAATCGCAAAATATTTTCACTCTTGTTACCTTAAACTCAGTCATGAGGCGCAGTCCAACTAACAGTGCCTCGTGATCCGCTTCATTGTTCGACGCCTGGAAGCCAAATGAAAAAGCCTGTTCAAAATTTTCTCCGTGCAGAGTATGGACTACCACTCCCACTCTAGCCCCAGGATAATTCAACACCCCATCCACGAATAGAGTCCAAGTGTCTTCTCATTTTCCCACCATCTTTGGATCGTGTCTTTGTCATTATAAGTCAATTCTGCAATGAAGTCTTCCAAGACTTGAGCTTTTATGGCAGTGCGAAAAGCATACCGGATGTCATATGCCTCAAGCTTTATTGCACACTTCGCAAGTCTTCCTGTTATATCAGGTGAGTGTAATAGACACTTTATTGGAAACTTTGTCACCACATTTATAGTGTGTCCTTGAAAATAATGTCTGAGCTTCCTTGCAGCAAACATTAAGGCGAGCACCAGCTTCTCAATTTTCCCGTATCTAGCTTTCGTGGTTTCAAAGCTTTTGCTCACAAAGTAAACATATTTTTGACACCCTCATTCTGTTCTGATGAGAGCTGCGCTTACTACGGTTTCTGACACTACGCGGTAGAGGCATAACTCTTCTCCTGGTAAAGGCTTTGACAGTAGTGGTAGTGAAGTCAAATACTCTTTGATTTTCTGTAAAGCATATTCACACTCCTCATCTCACTACTGTCTAGAATTCTTCCTCAGCTTGGTGAAGAACGGTCTGCACTTATCTATTGACCTCGATAAGAATCTATTTAAATCCGTTAACTTTCCTGTAAAACTTTGGATCTCCTTTTATCTGTGGTGATTTCACGCTCATGATTGCCTTTATCTCATCTGGATCGATTTCAATTACTCTACTGTTCATTAAATTCCCCAAAAATTCTCATGTTGCCACTCCAAAAGTACACTTTTCAGAATTCAGCTTCATATTGCTTTCTCTCGAGGTAGAGAAAGCTTCTATCAGGTTGTGAATGTGATCTTCCCTTCTTTCTACCTTGACAAGAATATCGTCTACATATACTTCCATTGTCTTTCTGATATGCTTCTCAAAGATTTTATTAACCGATCTTTGGTATGTTGCCCCTGCATTTTTTAAGGCGAATGACATTACAGTGTACAATATATTCCAAATTCATTGATAAAAGACATTTTTTCTTAATCAGAATGAAACATTGTCACCTGATTATATCTAGAATAAGCATCCATGAAGCTCATGAGCTCGTGTCAGGATGTGGCATCCACCATTTGATCAATTCTTGACAACGGGTAATCATCCTTTGGGCATGCTTTATTTAGATCCGATCCATGCAGATTCTCCATTTTCCATTCTTTTTATTTACCATTACAATATTTGCTTGTCATTCCGGGTAACTAGTTTCTCATATGAACCCTGCTTTGAGTAACTTTTCCATTTCTTCTTTTATTGTCGTTTTTTATCTCGGGAATGAAATACTGCTTCTTTTCTTTTACAGGCTTAACAAAAGTATCAACATTAAGTTTATGATAAATTATCGACTCGTCAATACCTGACATTTCTGCGGCAGTGCTGGACTTCATACCTTGGGTTACTTTTCAGCTTCAGACGGTCTCGCTCCCACTGTGGTTACTTTTCCTTTTCCCAGGTCCACATGTCTGGTCTTGCTTCCGACTTCATACCTTGGGTTGCTCTCGCTTGGTTCATCCACATCTAATTGTTATTGTTAAGCTTTTTCTTCCCCTCTCTAAAGAACAGGGAGATAATTCTTCTTTATAGAATCAAGTGCCGACATTGTGCAACATTTGGCCGATGCTTGATCCCCAATGATGGTCCGTACCCCATCTGGCAATGGATATTTCAAAGTCATATAGTAGGTTGACAGAACAGCTCTCATCTTGTGAATCCACGTTCTTCCAAGGATTGCCTTGTAGGACAACCGTACGTCAATGAACATAAAATCTGTAATGTGGTTGAACGGGTCAGCTCGCACCGGGAGTGACAAAATCCCTTCAAAATACGTTATTGCCTCATTGAACCCTATGAGCGGATGTCTTGGGTCGTGCAGCTTCTGGGCATCTATTTCCATCTTCTCAAATGTTGAACCGTGGAGTATGTTCACATCACTTCTATCATCAATCAGTACCCTCCGCAGTCAGTTTCCAATCTAAATGGTTATCACAAGAGCGTCACTGTGCCCATCATATTTGTTGCTTTCGTCATAAATATTAATCGGCACGCTTCTAATTGCTTCCTTTCAATCATTATTTACTTCGAGAATGGGCTTCTTATAGTATATTTTTCTTTCCTTCCTTGTTGTTCCTTCTGACTCCATTATGGCGATTATGGTGTCCACTATTCTCAATCGCTCTTTTTCCTTAGGGCGTTGTTGATTTTCATCCCTTCTTAGTTGGTCCCGTCTCAAAACATATTCCTTGAAATCTCCCTCCTGAATGAGCCTCTCAACGTAGTCTTTTAGTTAGTAGCAATCACTGGTTTCATGACCAGCACTCTGATGAAAGTGGCAATATTTATCTTTATCCCTTGGAATTTTCTCGAAGAACCCTGTTTCTCCTATATCTTCTTTTAAGAACATTCGTCTCCACACTTTCCCGTTCTCGCGCTACCGTCATCCTTGCACTACACTGGTTTCCGTTGCTCAACCAATTTTTGAATGCTTTTCTTTTCTTCTTCTAAGGCTATGTACATCTTCGCTCAGAGGAAGGTTTCTGCCATGGTGAGGGGTTTATTCTTGAATAGATCTTTAAAAACTAAGAGATGAGATCTAGGCTGTGTCTGAATGCCAATCTAGCCACACGATCATCACAGTTCTCCACCTTGACAATTTCATCTTTGAAGCGATGTGTATACTATAGTAAATGATTATTCTTTCTTAATCGTAACCATGATGAGGTTTTTCGAATCTTCCATCATCATTTGGTAGGTGGAGTACTACTCTAGAAAAATAGAAGACATTCTAGTAAAATGATCAATTGAGCAAGGGGGTAAAGAGTGATAATACTTTAATGCATTCTTGTCTCGGCTGGTTAGAAACATTCAGCACATTAGTTCATCCTCATGTTGATGAAGCGCAATCACTTGCTTGAAATGCTGAAGGTGGTCAACATGATCTGACTTCCCTTTATAACACTTAAACTTAGGGCTACAAATTTCTTCGGTACCAGAGTCGATAAGATTTTTGGGCATAGTGGGGAGCGAGTTAAAGTTTCTAGATCTGCCACTCCACTAGCTCCTAGCTTCCTCATCTTGAGCATTTTACTCTCCAACGTCCTTTCCACTACCCGCTCTGTGACTGGCTGGATGGGCCGATTCTCATCCGTGATTCCTTTCCCCTTATCACGTGAAGTGGCTTTAGCATTCTCGTGACGGACGTTGTGGCTGGCTATCGATTTTGGTTGCTGCCATGTATGCTCCTTTTGCTCTTGGTTCTAGTTTTCTGCTTCACGTTCTCGTGCCACAGTATTCCGGCTGACTTCCACTCTCATTTAAATTTCCCGATGTAATGTGGCAATTTGCCCTTGCACGATCAGCCACGCATTCCGTAGTGCTTCACTGTTACTACTCTCCATTCCTTGTATCTCATTCAATATGGTCTGAATCATGTCGTGCACTCATGTCAGCTGTGTGGGTTGATGTGGGGGATTGGCAGTGGGATTGGGGTCATTTCCCATTTCGCATGCAGCGTGTGACCTAGTGCGAGGCATCTTCAGTAAAAACTCTTAGGCTCTCAATGAAAGCACCAAATATAAAGGAAAATTTCTCACACTAAAAAAATTAGAATATTAAGAGAGATTGAGATAGAGAGAATTCTCAAGAACAAGTATATAATCGCTTGAGTTTGTAGTGAATGAATTGATTTACAATTTACCTCTATTTCTAGGCTCTTGATCAATTACAAAATTCAGCTAAATCCCTTTAAACCCGAGGAATAAACAGAATATTCCTCCTAGGTTATGCTTATCACATCAGACTTAATTTATCTAATATAGCAACTGATCGACCATAGTTTATCTCTATCAATAACTACTCAAATCTGAATCATCATATGTCACACAAAGGGATCAACGGTTCAAGTGGGTTTTTCCTGCTTGGTCATAGTGGCAATCCATTCTTCCCGCTTCTGGTCATGTTTGCTTACGTGGCTTCTAAAAGTGATTTTTACATGTTCAAAAGGGAATCATTTTTAGACAATTCTGTCCATCTAATAATCCTGCTATTCCTAAAATAGCCCTTTCATTTACATACAATAATTGATGTCTGGTTATTAGGGTCTCAAGCTTGATTTGCCTAGATTATTCTATTTTTTTTATTTTGTATTACAAATACCCTTCAAGAGGTGTCTAAGAGAGCTTCATGGGGGTACCTTTCAAGAGGCACTATATAGGCAGTTTGTAACTGCTGCTTGTGACTGTTCTGGGCAGTCACAAGTCCAACATTTGTGACTGTTTAGACAGTCACAATGACTTTTATTTAAGTCATTTTCATAAGCAGTAGATGGGGATGGAATTTTCAATTCATCAGGAGCATATATCTGAAACACAAACACTTTCTGGTTCGTCAATGGATAGAGTATTGTTGTACTGCTTACTTCCTCTAAAAGACCGTTGTATCTTGAAGACAGACGTCCAAGACTGTGAGCGTCATATGTAGGGACATTACTGTTTTAGCCTATTACACCATCTACAAGCATCGATCTAAATTTCTCTGTGTAATCTCGTTTCTCTGTATTCTATATGTTTACTATATAATACATTATTATTGTTAATAAAGTATATCATTCATTTTCTTACACTCTTCTCACACTAATCATAAATATAAGGCAAGGCAGCAAGATGACACTAAATAATATAAGGTTGTTTAAAGATTATTCTTTTTGTATTGTCATTCTTTAATATAGTGTTTGGCAAATCATATCAATGGTAGAAAATATTACTATAGCATAACTCAACAATGTGTAAATTTTAGAAGATATAAATTTTCAGCTTGTACACAACATTAGATAGGAATCAAATTAGCACATTTTAAAGGAAACCATGTTAATTTTAAGATTATTTTAGTATGGCTATTGACAGAATTTATTAATGTTTATTGTTCACTTTAGTTCTGCAAATTATTTGGATAGTTTCTTTTATAATTTTATTCACTCTTCAATATGTTAAGAAATATTTGAATAAGCACTATCATAGTTATAAGCTTAAAGGTAAAAGCTATAAATTCATCACATTTGCCAATTTCAAAGCTCACATTCAAAATTTTCCAACATGAATAAAATGTATTTAAATAGATCACCATTTAGCTATGTACTCCATCATTTAATTTACAGATAAAAATACATGTATAAAAATACATGTATCGCACATGATACTTTACTGATATTCATAAATTATGTTTTTACATCTGTCATTTACATTAGACACCGTGTAATTTATGCAATCAAAATATCTATTAGCAAGCCCCTAAACAACCGTACTTTTGTTTTTATGTTGACGTCACCATATGAATTTAGAGATGATGACTTGGACGTGATAAAAATGTACATGCTACATGCACTTGGATTTCAATCACTATCATAAGGGTATACCTAATTCTATAAGGATATATGATGGACGGTTTCTTTATTCTGACTTGAATTGTAATTTATAACTACGTCAAGGTTTTGGTAATGGTTGGTGACTCTCATAGAAATGACATTGCAGCTTCAACTCTTCAACGTACGTCTTAAAGAAAATATTAATTAGATAGAAAGAATATGGAAGGCCAACTTTTGACAAAATCCATGCCTATAGGAAGTCCATCATATGGATGCTTTCAGAAGAAAATGGTGATTTAACTATATTTTTTTCTTTGTTATTTTATAATGAATTAGGTGGGGCAAATTGTACTTGACAATTTGAATTGTGAGGTACATGTATACAACCGAAACTTTTTTTTACACAAGATCCAAACCTACCATTGAAGGGTCTTCTTTCTAGACGATGGTTGTATCTGCCATTAGATTATTCGGGTAAACACATGATTAAATAATAGATCAATACAATATAGTAGTAAAACCCAATTTTTAAATTAATATATAGCATTTAGGCGCACACAATTCATCTCAATTGTTCATGCCTATGGACTTGAAAACTTTCTATTTGGAACCTCAAAATGTCCTCCTCAGTACGTCACTCAGGTGGTAACCACGAGTTCTAACACAACAGCCGTGACAGCAGGAGGAGTAACCCAATCTGTCCAAGTACTCAATCCAGAGTTTGTTGCATGGAAGAAAAGTGACCAATTCCTTATCAGTTAGATTCTTTCTTCAATAACGGAAATCATGTTCGGGCATGTAGTCCACTGTGTAAGTTCTAGTATTTGGCAAGTCTTGCAAGACTTATTTGCCACACAGTAAAAATCTAGAATTCTTCGACCACTATTATAAAATGTGCCTTACATGACCGTGAAAATCCGTCATCAAAATTCTTTCATGACGGAGATGCGACTGTCATCTACCCAAATGACATCTAAAATATTGAAAAATAACCGTCAATATAGGTGAGCGGCCATGAAATCCAGTTAGTTGATGGGGAATCCCCGTCAACTAAACTTACCGAAATATGGTGTTAGTTGACGGGGATTACCCGTCAACATAAGTTACCGCAAAAAACAATTAGATGACAGGGAATCCCCGTCATCATAAGTGCCACCAAAAGTTATTAGATGATAGGAAATCTCCATCATCTAATGTCCAAATTATTTTTTTAAAAACTATCATGAAAAGGGAAAAATGTATTTTCATGATTATTTTTTTCATTTAATTACCTTCTCACAACAAATTTTCTTTATATACATTAATGTCAAAATAACTTTTAATCAACACCTATAACAAGCTTTTTTTTATAAATGTTCACATCTATAAGAAACGTATCTTATTTCATAACAGTTTTTCATTAATATTATTTAACTTTAATCCTCAACACCACATTCTCTACAACCACAAACTCAACTCAAAAAATTTAATCAGACAAAAAGTTAAAAGTAAAGCAAAACGCATACAGAAACAAACAAACACCTATGAAAATAATTGTAATTTGAAAAGAAAGTAAGACACAATTACAACTAATTCAATATTAAATTTTAGAATTAAATTTAAGAAATGGAGAGGCAAAATAACAAACAAACAAACAAGCCAAAACCTATTCTTGTTAGCGAAAACATCAAAATTCCTAAGCGCTGCTAAACCCAACTGAGTTGTACTGTCTGAAGCCTGCAGTTCAATAAAGCTCTTGTTATTGGCTAATTACAAAATTTTCTCTGTATAAAATTTTTGTAGTTCCCTTTTCTTATCACTCTTTCTACTCCTACTTGTAATAGAACTATTGAAAAGATTACAATATAAGCAGAAAAGCAGTACCCTTTGATTCATCCATCTTGGAGCATACATTTTGTTCACATTAATGGCATTGAACCCATAACTCATAGGTGAAATGAAATCCAATAGCCCCACACCCACCATTTTGGAATCTCACCTGAAAAATCAATCAAAACACAATTGTCCATTAATTCACAATAGTAAGTAGGTTCTTACATGGGCAATAATATGATGCTAGGAAACAGAAACCACAGTTAGAGTTGAATCTCATCTACCAACAGCAGCTACCTCAACCATAGAAACCAGTGTAATTCATTCATCTATTTCACCTATATCTTGAAGAAAAGATGAGAACATTTCAGTTTGTGTTATCAAGTGCATAAATCAAATTCAATAGTAAACAAAGCAGGTAATGTTGGATTCATCTAGTAAATTCATGGAATTTCTATAAAACAAAGCTTGTAGATGATACTATATTCATCGCTACATAGTTATCCCTTGAACGGATGCAAATTTGTTGTTGTTATTTTAAATTATCTTCTTTTTATAGGATTGGTGATGTGCACTTTTTTTGCTAACTTAAAATTTTAAGTCAAGTATCTGGCAAGTCAACAGTACTTCTGAGATTTCTGTTGAGTCTTAGGTTGTGCAGCAAATGCCCCCGTTGCCTGTAACCAGCAGTGGAAGGTATGAGAATAAGTAAAAGTTAGTTGATAGGGACTAATAAAAAAATGAAGTTGATATGAAATAACAAATTCAAACCACTAGCTTACTCACGTTAACAAACTCAACACCATTTGTGTTTCCATTCTCCAAAACAGAACCTCTTGGTGAGGACCCTTCTTCTGAACCTTCTCGAATATGAGAGGATGGTTGAGGTGGAGCAACATAAACCACTCTTAATTTACACTCTTCAACCACATATCCTGCCTCCTTATTAAACTATACATAAAAATAGTGAGACCCAGGAAGGAATTTACGCAAAAGCGGTGTAGCGTTGAACCGCTGCTTGCTTGCATAATGAGTGAGCCGGGAAAGGGGAAGAGCTAGCTGACAATTCAGCATTATTTTGAATATGAAATCAATCAATTCGCCTTCACCTTAGGAATTGTGCTAGCTTCTATATCACGGGAAAGGGTGGAAAAGAGATGGGGCAACTACCTTTGGGGCCCTACCCAACCTAGATAGACCAACACCCCAGAACAATGAATTTTGAATAGTAAGAGCTCTCCCGGGTTCTACTGAAATGTGAATTCAGTATGAGGAAGGCTTGTATCAGGCTCTGCAACCAGTTCCATACTTAGTTACCATTTCTGCATTTATATCCTTTGCAGTTGCACCATCAATCATTTTTACACTCTAAATGAGAAATTTATCCTTAACTTGCATGTCCGGAGGAGCCTCCTTTTGTGCTTGCATGGTAACTAGAAACCAGCAAGTACGAACAGTAAATACTAAAATTAAGCAGAAGACGGTGTAACAAACAAACTAGTTAAGAAGTTTTTTTCTTTTTTAACAGTTGGTAGCTAGATACCAGCAAGATCAAGGAATTTCTGCAAAACAAAACACTCAACTATTTTTGAAAACCTAGTATGAAACTTAAAGTCTAAAACTAAGGAAAATACAAAAACATTTTTCATAATCAACTTCCTCAATAGACATGTATCCTAAAAGGAATTATAGCAAAAACCCTTCAAAAGAGCCCATTTAAATCCGTAAAAGGGTCATTAACTCTGAATCTAAAAAATCACAACTCCTGCAGAAAGAAAATCCCAAATAATTTCAGTAAAGAGAAACAAAATGTAATGAAAACTCAAGGTAATAATATGAATCTACATCTACCATATCTAATAATCAATTGAACTCGTCAAGACCATAGCTAAGGAGACGGAGAGAGAAAGAAAGAAAATCAGTAACCTTTTCAGAAAAAAAATTCTAAATATTTTAGTATACAATCGAAATGTAAAGAAAACCCGAGCAATGAAACTACATCTACAAAACCTACTAGTTGGTTGAACTCACCAAGACCAGATTGAAGTAGACGGAGAAAGAAGAGATGGAGAGCAACGAAGAGAGACCGAATAAGCGACGACACTGAGCGAGAGAGAGAAATGGTGATGGCGATGGCGATGATATATATATATATATATAGAGAGAGAGAGAGAGAGAGATGGAGTTGAGGGAGAAGCAAAATGAAAATTGGTTAAGATTATGGTTATAACATGACATTTTTTGTAAATAGAGAAAACTTGGGTAATATTGAAGTGTAAAAAATAATTGTCAATTAAAAAGTAAAAAGATTTTGACACATTCAAAAATTACTTCTCATAGTAGATAAGTATATTATGACAGGTTATTTAAAAGTTGTCATCTTAGCAAAGAATAAGAAAAAAAAAATTCACTTTAACACTTGTTTTTCTATGACAGGTTTAAGAGACATATCATTAAAACTAATACTCTACTGTCATTATATCACATTTTTGTAGTAGTGAACTTAGATTTCATCACTGATAAGGACTTGCTCTTGTACATACTTCATGGCCTGCGTAGTGAATATGACCCAGTAATTGAAAAATTGACATGAAGAAATTAGTCAGTTACTCTTCAAGAAGCACAATTTCTTCTTTAGAGATGAAGAAATGTGTATTGAGCAGTCAAATAATGTTGTTGAATCTGTCAATGCGTCCCTTCATTTAGTCAAGGCAAAGGTCAATTTAGAGGAAGATCACAGAATTATAATAATCGTGGCTGGGGAAGAAATAGGGCAAGAACCAGTTGCCAAGTATGCAAAAGGACTAGACACAATACATTTAACTACTGGAATAGGTTTGACACAGACTATAAGTAACCAGAATCCTTAACACAATCTTTCAAGGTCATGTTAAAGCCTCAGTTAGATTTAAGTAATCATGTGACATAAGATTTAAGTAACATGTCCATTCAGTCATATTATAAAGGTAAAGGGAAGCTAACAATTGGCAATGGTGAGTCTTTACATATTTCTTACATAGGTACTTCTTATATCAACACTTATACAATAGCTTTAACCCTAAAAAAGTTCTTTATATTCCTGAAATTACCAAAAACCTTCTTAGTGTTACTAGACTCATAAAAAATAATGACATTGTTATTTTTTTTACTTTGATCTTTGCATTATAAAGGACAAGATCACATGGAAGGAACTTCTACGAGGAGCTCTTAAAGATGGCTTATACCACTTCAAACTTCTAAAATTACAGTCTAGATTAAAACCATATATCTGCGGCCCCAGTGTACCTATCTATTCACAAAGCTGCAAAAGAGAGTCCAACTAACTCCTATTCTAAATTCAGTACTGATATCTCAACTCTTAAAGATCATTATGTAAATAGTTCTTCTGTTATGTCTACAAATGTTTCTATTTCTACTTCTAAGTCTTCAAGTATTCTAGACTCATGTTCAACTAAGTCAGTACATGTAATGCCTAGTAATAGTGTTATGCTAGCAAACAAATGGCACAATAGTCTTAGCCATCTAGCTAGTAACATTTTGAGTCAAGTTCTTACTAATATAAATCTCAATTCAAAGTCAATAAAACAGTTAAATTTTTATGACTCATGTCAATTTGGCCAATTACGTCAAACAATTTTACCTTTTGTTCACAGCAAAGCATCAAAACAATTTGATCTCATTCACTCAGACATATGGGGACCTTCTCCCACAATTTTTCTAATACAGGATTTAGATATTATGTTAGCTTTCTTGATGATAACTCTAGGTATACATGGATATACCCTTTGAATCTTAAATATGAAACTAAAACCATAGTCCTAAGTTTTATAAACTTTGTAGAAAGATCTTGAATACTAAAGGAAAAAGCATGCAAACTGACTAAAGAGTTGAATATAGAAGTCTAAAACCAATCTTTCAACAACTAGGAATACTACTTATGCATCCATGCCTCTATACTCACCAACTAAATGGAAAGATTGAATGAAACATAAACATATTGTTAAATGGGTCTAACTATCCTAGTTCAAGCTCAATTACCCTTAACTTTCGGTGGGAATAATTTCATATTGTTGTGTAACTTATAAACAGATTTCCTACTAAAATAAATCACCCTTTAAAACACAAGTTTCAGTATCATACACTAAAGGGAATTTTCATTGGCTATGATGATTATCATGGATATAAATGTCTGGATCCTGTTATAAATAAAGTCTATATCTATAATATATTAAAAGTGACAAGACAATGAGAATCATTTTTAGATCATTTTATCAAACCATAAATCTTAAATTTTCTTAAATGGCCAAAAGATATTAACCCAATAATAAATTTTAAATATTTATTTCTCATAAACAACCATAATACTATTAATTAATTACTCTCAATAAGTTATCTTAAATTAAATTTACATTATTTTTATTACACATTTAGAATAAAAGTTTTAATTTTAAAAAACTTAATTGGATACTTAAGATTTTGGTTTGAATAACTAGACTAACTTTAAAAAAGATTGATGTGTAACTAATAGTAACTTGTGAAAATAAGTAGATTAAAAAAACTAAATAATTCATTGAATATAGATCATATATTATAGATTAATAATTACACATATCTATAAGACATATCTTGAATAATAATATATTAAAGTCACATGAGAATAAAAATATTTTATAGATGAATTTATTTGAGCTATTTACTATTTTATCGCTACCATTTATTATTTGATACGTTCAAACGTGGTTGATCGAGATGTATACTTGTACATATATTTAACAGTTTCACTTACTAAAGTTAAATAAAAATATTTTAATTATTCTTTTTAATATATTAATTATTAATTTTGATTAATTAATAATTAATTAAGACACTTTTTAAAGTTATTGTGTTTATTAATTTGTTAACTTTGATTTTTTGTCTCTCAATCTTTTCATAATTCTTTCAAAAAATATTTTATATTTACTCTCATATGCATGTGTTGTAATACGAAGAAACCAATTAATCAAATTTTGATATCTTATCACCAGTTTAATATCTTCATCTACTATAAATAGTATTAAACCATTAAACACAAAATATTATACGTAAATTATTATATCACGTGCAACGCACGTAGCACATCACTAGTTGAAAAAAGTGATTCTTTCAGTGAGTCTGAGTTTCCTTACAAATAACTTATCAAGTCAAATAGTTAACCTAGCAAAACTTGCTCATGATCACCCCTTCCCTTTCCATAACAATTCAAGTGGTATAGGTGCAACATCAATTTTACCTGTAGAAGGGCACTCTTCCTCAATTGGTCATGCCCCATCAGCTTCAAACACTGGTAATTCTTGTAATTCTCCTAGTCATATTCATTCAAATTTTGCCTTACTTAGTTCTGATCAATCAAATAATGTACCTATTATTAATGTTCCTTTTGTATCTTCTAATATATCCTTTCGTACCACTCATAACAACTCATAAAATCATGAATTTAGACCACAAAGTCCTATAAATCATAGTCTTCCTCCCACTACACAATCCACTCATCCTATGATCACTAGATCTATCTTAGCATCTTCAAGCCTAGAACCTTCTTATTTGCTACTGATATTGTTAATAAAGAACCTACATGTGTGAGAACTTAATGAATCTTCCATGTTAGATGAACTTAATGCCTTACAGAAAAATAATACATGGAAGCTAGTACCTTGTAATTCTGATATGATAGTAGTTGATAGGAAGTGGATTTTCAAAATAAAATAGAATCATGATGGCACTGTCAACAAGTACAAAGCTAGATTAGTTACTAAGAGATTTCAATTAGATCTCAAGAGTAGATTACTTTGAGAGATTTAGTCCCATAGTAAAACCATCTACTATGAGAATCACATTTACATTTGTTGTGACTTTTAGTTAGGAAATTCAACAGTTAGATGTAAAATAATGTATTTCTAAATGGGGATCTACATTAGACAATATATATGCATCAACCTATTGGTTTCATAGATTCTGTGCATCCTTCATATGTATGTAAGTTAAACAGAGCCTTGTATGGTTTAAAACACACTCCAATAGCTTGTTTTGAGAAGATGAAGGGTGTTCTACTTAAGTGGGGTGATCAAATGTTCACAATCAGATAGTTCACTATTCTATCGACGACGTCGATAGACACTGCTATGATACTGTTATTGGTGTAAGTGAATGATATTTTGATCACAAAAAGTAACCAACAGCTCATAAAGGATGTTATCAAGAGTTTGAATGATCAATTTATGCTAAAAATGCTTGGTTGTCCACTACTTTCTAGGTTTTGAGGCACACAAATATAGTTCTGGAATCTATCTAACTCAATCTAAGTACATATATGACCTACTGCTCAAGACCAATACATGCAACGCCAGTCTTGTGTAACTCATATATGTTCATCCACCAAACTATGTGCAATATTAGACTCTATATTTGAACATCCCTCATCGTACAGAAGCACTGCAGGTGCTCTACAATACCTTACTGTGGCAAGGCCTGACATAGCCTTCTCTATCAACAAGTTAAGTTAGTTCTTTTGAACACCTACATCAGAACATTGGACAACCTGCAAAGGGTACTAAAATATCTTAAGGGCACAACTGACTTTGGGTTGATGTTTAAACCAAAAATAATTCTCTTACTGTTGAGGCCGTTAGTGATACTGAATGGGCCAATTCAGTGGATGACAAGAGGTATACTAGTGCATATTGTACGTGTTTATCTTAGAGAAAATCTAATTGTGTGGAGTTTTAAAAAGCAGAAAGTGATGGCAAGATCCAGTGCATACTCTAAGTACATATCGTTAGCTCAAGCTGCAACTGAAATTTTGTTTCTTCAACAATTATTCAAAGAATTGCAGATTCAAATCACATATTGTCCTATCCTTTGGTGTGATAACATCAGTGCAGGACTCCTAGTAGTAAATCCAGTGTTTCATTCAAGGATAAAACGCATAGAAATTGATGTACATTTCATCAGGGAAAAAGTTCTTGCCAAACAGATGATTGTCCAGTATCTTTCTACTCATAAACAAAATGTTGATATACTAATTAAGCCTTGTTGCCACAAGCTAAGTTTAAGTTATTGGGAGTCAAGCTCAATGCCTTTCCTAGTCCCTTTGGCTTGAGGGGAATGTTAGAGAAACTTTTATTAATTAGTCCAATCTCCTACTTGTTAGTATCATTCAAGCTAGCTTCTACTCGAAGTTCTTAATAAGCTCAAGTTTGTGTAGCTTCCTAACTATTAGTCTACTAACAGATATTCTGTTGTAAGCTTCTCTCAATTTTAACATCTATATATATATTCTTACTCTATGTAATTATTTAGTAATGAAAGAATGAATACTCTATGTAATTATTCTACTAAAGAATAGTCTTTCAATATGGAACAGAAGTGCTTGTAACCAATATGATATTAAAAAAAAGATATATGCAAGATATTGAATGAGCAGCTGAATTTTTTTGTATGTGACGAACTTTACTTTATTTAAGAAATCACACGTATTTTTTATTTAGTTTTAGTTGAAAATATTACATAGTACTACAATTACACGTAACAAAATAAATACAAAACAAAATGAAAATGACTAAAAACTGTTTTAATGATGCTAAAAAATTTCAATTACAATATCGTACACATTATTAAACTAAATATCTTGAGCTCTCTAGAACAATAGGTCCGCGATTGTTTCTAAATTATTACGAAAGAAGGAATAAGCACGGTTTGGTGAGAGAGTTGGTGAATGAAGGTGACAATTGCTTCTGAATATTGTCAGCTTTAGAAATGAATTTTTGGTAAGAAAAAGAAAGGATAATTCAAGGATCATCCACAACCAGATCATTTTTTTAATATGGCCTAAATTATGCACACAATTAAAAAATAGAATAAAAATAAAAAAATAAACAACTACGAGGTTCTACTTAGATGCATAATATTATGAAATAAAAGATGATGACGTTGTAAATTATATACTCATGTTGCTCATGATATAAGTGTATCAAAATTTTATCATATATTGAAACTTGGAATATAATAAAAGGGTGGGAACAAGTCATGGGTTACATAACCTTTTTAGTCTCCAATAGCTGCAACCATGTATCCATCATCATAAACCCTCCAAAAAGCCAAATTTTTTTAGGTAAGATGTGATTTGATTATTTGTAAGAACATAGCTTGCAAAAGAAACTTGTCTAAATCATCACAAAGAACAAGTTTTTGACGATACAATTAGATGCTACTAAAATTGGATCGAGCGGTGATGTCAGGCCGATGATCATAAGATAAAATAAAAATAAAAAATAACGGCCAAGATCATACAAATGAAATGTCCTTATAAAGATTAAAGAGGAAGAATGGCGAAAATCTAATGTGAAGACGCGTTTGTGCCTACTCAGTACTCACCCACTGATATTGCAGTTTTATCATGTGTGATGAGCATGCGCCACTTGTTTTGTTTGTACTTGTAGTTGACTAAATTTTTTTCATTCCAATGAAACTTCAAATTTTCAAAAGTTGGGAATATATCTCTTTTAGAAATATGTTTCAAAATTTCAAATGGGTATTTTTTTTTTTACAAAATAACTCCAATTTCTAGATTTAATTTAAAAAAATCTAGAAGATCATTTTTTTCTGTAAAATATAAATATTCCATCAATTTTTCCCATTTTATCCAATCACACTATTACATATTTCCTTATAAAGGTCTGCATGCGCATGCTGTAAAGACATCTTCAGAAAAAGAATTAATCAAGTACTACTTGCTTAATTGAGTGCTTGACTTCCATACCAAATTCATATTATTTTAGATTCATTTTTCTTTTGACCAATTGAATTTTTTATCCTCAAGGATTTATTATCATTCATGATTTAATTCCTTGTCAATCTAATTTTCTCAATACAAATCTTGGAACAATTTAACACCTTATAATTATTCGAGAATACACATGCATGTTAAAGAATTATAAACGTCTAAGTTAACAACAAAACAACAGCTCAAACCTTGGGTTTAAGACTAAAATGAAATGACTAACCCATAGTATTTAAAATTATTCGAGAAATTAACTCTATTGGAGTAATTCTAAATCGATCAAGTTAAATATTAATTAACCAAATGACATATCAATTATTCATATACTTTTATTTTATCACTTCTAATAGAGATTTGATAAATTAACATATCATCTTGTCAACCAAAATTTAGTGGTCAATATAAAATTATTTTATTAGCTAAATTATAAATCAAATAAATTTAGAGGATAAAAAGTCACATTTACCCTAATTTTTTGTACGAATGCAAAACTTTTTTTTACAAAAAGAATATTAGTATAGTGTAGTAATGAAGATATAGAGGAGAGGCAAGACAATGTGGGCCAAAAGTTATAGGTGGTGAGCAGAGTACAAAAGGCAAAGTAGTTGAGCAAAACCACTATATATAAACAAAGCCACCCGGCTTTCCATTCACCAAATACAGTATTCCTTCTTTCTTTCTTCTTTTCCATCATCATCATCATCAGCAACCTTAGCTTAATCATTTTCCTTCCACTAAACCAAAAACACAAAATGGGTTCAGCAACAGAAACCCAAATAACCCCAACCTTAGTCTCAGATGAAGAAGCTAACCTTTTCGCGATGCAGTTGGTAAGTGCCTCTGTCTTACCCATGGTCCTTAAAACTGCCATAGAGCTTGACCTTCTTGAGATCATATCCAAAGCTGGTCATGGAACTTTGCTTTCACCTTCCGACATTGCGGCTCATCTTCCGACGAGAAACGCGGAGGCAGGTACGGTGCTGGACCGTATATTACGGCTGCTCGCTAGCTACTCAATTCTCACTTACTCTTTGAGGACGCTGCCTGATGGCCGAGTTGAGAGATTGTATGGACTGGCCCCTGTGTGTAAGTACTTGACTAAGAATGAAGATGGCGTTTCTCTTGCCCCTCTTTGTCTCATGAATCAAGACAAAGTCCTCATGGAGAGCTGGTAATTCTTCTTCCTCCCCCTAATTTTTATACAAGTATACATATACATATACTGATCCATTCTCACTTACTATATACACACACAGTCAAAAAAGTAAATGTTCTTGCTCTGTTTCTAAATCATCATCTTGATATTCTGTTTATTGAATACTTGATTAGCCTAACTTTAGTACCATTATTGAATCTGTAATCTCATTCAGGTCGGCTTGTATGTTCCAACCACTGCAACATAACACAGAGAGACAGATAAAAGATTTATTGGACGCACATGTGTTTAAGAATAATATTTATTGACATTAATCTATGATGCATTTCCTTGGTCTTTTTTAAAGATCCGGTCTTCTGTCAGCAGACAATGTTTTAAATTTTCTTAGGGTAATCCTCGTCGTCATATAGAGACGCCTACATAATGACACCATTCCACAGCCACACACTCTGGCTTAGGGGTGTGTAAAAAAACTGACAACCTGACTAAATCGCTCAAACTAGCTTGACGGTTTAGACAGTAATAATAGTTTGGTTTGTTTTATTTTTTATGAAATCATTAAATTTGATTTAGGTCCAATTTCTTCTTAATATCACGAAATCCAAACTCAAACCCAACCGACTATTTAAACATAAGTAACAACCTAATTTCATCATAAACTAACGCAACTCTCATGCAGAACATGGTCTCGACATAATGAAATTAGACTCATTTCTGTTATAAATTATTTATTAATTATATATAAATTATTTTATTAATTATAATGAATGAAGACTCATTTAATTAAGATGTAGTTTTATTGTGCATTAAATTTGTTAACTTTAAATACAAAAGAAATTAAATCGTCAACCCGACCCAAACCAAATCTATAATTAATGATTTGGTTTGGATTTGATTAGTTTACAAGTTTAATTGGTTTGATTTGGTCTGTTCATGTATCAAATTATTTATGTTGATTTGGTTATAGAATTGATCTAAAATCAAATCGACCCATCAATGAACACCCCTAGTCTAGTCTTGCTTAAAAAGTAATCTTATTGTGGAATTTGAGGCCCACCCACTTTGAGTGCTAAAAGCTATATTTCACCTACTACTTTGTATACAAAAATTCTTTTTTTGTTTTTCTTTATAAAATATACCAAATAAATCACCAATGATAAGTTAATTCAAGTGGTCACAGACAGTGAGACGTTCGGAATTTTGACTCTATAAAGTTTATGTTCTTCTTCAACAAAAAATATAAGAATAAAATAATTAGTCCACATGTAATTGTCATTATTTAGAGTCTTAGACAGGTGGATCAAACTAGAAGTATGAAATTCAAAGAAAGAAAGAATGTATTAAGTGGCAGATGCGTGTGGAGACTGGAGAGTGTTATTTTCTTCTGTTGTTTGGCTGTCCAATTTTGCTCTTGAAGCCAATTCAAAGTCAACTAGACAATTAGACATTTAAACAAGAATAATCATCCACATCATCAAATCACAATTCTTCTAGAAGATATCTTTCATGAGTCATGCATATGTAGATAGCACTTCCTATTTATTGAAACATTTAGACTTACCACCAATGACTTTTTTTTTTGTATTTTAATTCTTTAAACTTTGATTCTGTTTTTTATTTAGTCTTACCATCAATTTTATGGGTAAAACTCGAGTACGAGTAACTTAACAACGTTGGAATTATATCTGTCAAATCACCGTTATCATTACTTTTACTCGTAGAATCGATGATCGGAAACAAATTAGTAAACATTTTAGACAGTGAATTATATAATGAACAATGGCTTGGTGTAGGTACCACTTGAAAGATGCAGTACTTGATGGGGGAATTCCGTTCAACAAGGCGTACGGAATGACGGCATTTGAATACCACGGAACTGATCCAAGATTCAACAAGGTTTTCAACAGGGGAATGTCTGATCACTCTACTGTCACCATGAAGAAAATCCTTGAGACTTACAAAGGCTTTGAAGGCCTCAATTCAGTCGTTGACGTCGGCGGTGGCACTGGCGCCGTCCTTAACATGATCGTCTCTAAGTACCCTTCCATCAAAGGAATCAACTTCGACTTGCCTCACGTCGTCGAAGATGCTCCTCCTTATTCTGGTAAGTAACCCATAACACTAATATGAGAGTTATCACTAATTTAGTTGTCACCAATTTAATTATTGTAATTCATTCTAAATATCACATTCCAAACGACCCCAAAGTACGTCTTTGATGGTATTGGCTGCAGGTGTCGAGCATGTTGGGGGAGATATGTTTGTCAGTGTTCCAAATGGGGATGCTATTTTCATGAAGGTGAGTGACTTCAAATTCTTTATAATAACCTCATAAATTCTGCTGATTTGCTGTGTTAATGTGTAAAATGTTTGTGGCAGTGGATATGTCATGATTGGAGTGACCAACACTGCTTGAAATTCTTGAAGAATTGCTATGATGCACTTCCAGAGAATGGGAAAGTGATAGTAGCAGAATGCATACTTCCGGTAGCACCAGACACGAGCCTTTCGACAAAGGGAGTTATTCATATAGACATCATTATGTTGGCTCATAATCCGGGTGGGAAAGAGAGGACAGAAAAGGAGTTTGAGGCATTGGCAAAAGGAGCTGGTTTTCAAGGCTTCAAAGTTGAGTGCAATGCCTTCAATACTTATGTCATGGAATTCCTCAAGAAAGCTTGAGACATTGTGGTTTTGTTTATTAACAACAGTGTTCAGGTTTTGAGCTTGTGTAGTTGGTTGTGTTCACATATGTTGTATTGTAATAGAAGTAGATTCTATCAATTCTGGAAAAAATGATCAAATGAATTGTTGGTTGTAAGAATAAAATTGGTTTTTTTATGAATGAAAATATGGAGTGGTTATGTACATGAAGGAATGGGAGAACTGCAAAAACGGACCATTTCCTAGCTCAAGTTGTAAAAATGTCCAGAAATTTTTTTATGCAAAATGGTCAAAATATTGTAAACATTTTATTTACATAAGTGTAATTCAGTAAATAAATTATTTACTATATTTCATATTTCATATTTCGGCCATTTTTACAAATAAAAAAATTTTCAACCATTTTTGCAACTCCACCCCCGAAACCTGTCTTTTCCTGCTAATTTCCCATGAATATATTTGATTGGAATGTTTGAATTAATAAGGATTATTTGCTGTTAGAAAAACCAAAGATTCTAATTAGAATGTATCTCTATTTGATTGTTTTTCAATAAAAAATTCGTTAGATCGTAAAAGAAATAGAAGCTAAAGAGATCTGAACATTGAAAAAGAAGTTCTAAGATACAAATGGTTGTAAAACTCAACATGATCTACTTCTTAAAATTTATGCGTTAAAGTTAAAGGTACTAAAATCTTTCATCATCACAAAAAATGCTAAATAAAATTATGTGAGACATATTTCAACACATTCCTTTGGATAACAACATACGTTAGCTGACTATGTGACATACCACATATGAGTCTAACTATATTGAACACATCAATTGATGCACAAACAACTGAACTAGGTAACTCACAAACACAAACTCAACAAAGCTCTAGTACCAATTTTTGAAAAACTTTACCCGTCCAATTACTTAAAACTTATGTATTAACCAATATTAAATGGCCGAAGTCATACAAGATGGGCCACATTCCAACAAATTTTGTCAATACGATCTCGTATTTTCAGAACTAGCAGAAGAGAAGCAAGTATTATCAAACATGAGAAGAAGGCATTTTTATTTAGTTGTCAAATAATAGGCTTTAAATATAAACCATAATAGAAACAACAATTTTATAACACGGTGCAGCAACGGAATGATTCAGCTCAGCAATAACGAAAGAAGAAACAACAACAACAAAATACTAATAGAACTTGATGAAAATTTATTCAAAGCTCAGCCTGGTAGTGGCATTTAGGTTGCAGTTGAGCTGAGCTGCCTGTTCCTCCGATGAAAATTTATTCAAAGCTCTACCTATAAATTATACAGTACTACTCCATGTCCATTTCAACCGTCCTCTGATGGGCAGAGGAGGCATGCAAATTACAACCCATAATAGAAAAAAATGGCTTGAACACATTTTACCCAACTCAATTTATGGCACTCTTGTCATATATCACAACATCACTTTGCTTGTGTATCCATTCGAATTATCACTTTGAAGTCCTCCATGTCGACATATGAATTAGACCAAGAAAATGTTACAAGTACTCATGCCTTAATTGAAAACATGTTTATGGGTGGATTTTTAGACATACTATTTTTAAAGAGGGATTAATTGGGAAAATGATTTGAAAATTTGGTTTCACTTTTCAACATATAATTTTTTTTGTGCATTTTAGACATTTTTACCCGTCTTCAAGTCACTTATTTACTTGAAATGTCCAAATCACATGAACTATCTCAAATTAAACCCCAGCATTCTAAATTTTGAAATTCTTTTTTTTTTAATATAAATTTTGAAAAGTTGAACCAAGCTTTGAAATCACTTTACTAAGGGTCCATTTTTCCGGTTTAGAGTGTCTAACCCGAGATAATTAGGTACTACTAGTTTTAAAGAGCTCCAAACAATGTTCTTGGTCCAAGTTCCTGCTCCAAAATTTCTTGTAGTACTCTGCATAGGTGTAACCTCTGTATATGGCTGCAGATCCATCATTGGTGAGTGATGATGGGGCGTTGATTAATGCATTATCACAAGGGCAAAGAAATGATGCCACTGATAGCCTTGGTTTGTCAGTATTCACAACTGCTCGGTGCCAGACGCTCTTATAGATTCCATTACTCAGTGCCTGCAAATCATTCACTTTCATGTTATATTAACCTTTGTTTGGTTATTAAATAATTTAGGTAATTTGGACTAGTAGTGTCCCAACTATACCGATTTCACAGTGATTAATGCGGTAAGAAAACTAGTAATGAAAAATTTGGGATATATCTCTCACAAAACTCAAATTCGAAACACACCCAATTTACAACCACAAAGGAGAGAGTAATTAACTTTCTCTATACTTGATTCTCTCAAGTTTTGTCCTTAAAAATCATCTGATCATGCTAGACATCCCAACCAAACTGACAAAAAAAGAAATCAAAATTTAAATCTGTTCAAGTTAGTAGTTTGGTCTAATTTAGGCCGTCCATCTCTGATCAAATGACCCTTACGAGTGCAGTTGGGTTATATTCAAAGTGCAGAGAATCCATAGAGAAGAGAGAGTACCTGTAATTGGTCGCCAATGTTAATGACATAAGCATTAGGGTGGGGATTGACGGCGAGCCATTTGCCATCTTTGAGGACTTGAAGGCCAGCAACGTTAAGGTCTTGGAGAAGAATGGTGAGGGCATTAGGGTCAGTATGGGCAGGCAATCCATAAGTCAACTCTGGTTCTGGACATGGTGGGTAGTAGTTGACTGCCATATGCTGCCCTTGTTCACCCAACACTTCCTTTATATGATCCTTGTCTAGCCCCAAGCTTTCCGATATCAGCTCTTGTATTCTGTACCCAAGTTGTCTTACTTCTCCACAGTAAATACTCACTATTTCCCTATCATGAAATTCAGCAACATAAATTTAGCTATGCAATGGCGTAACGCTCGTTTGATTCATTTCTCAAAATCTTCAATTGAAGTTAAATATGCAACAAAAATTCAACTCATAACTCTATTACAAAAATTAGATATTTTGTCGTGACTACATATTTTATCGTGATAATATATTAAAAATAAACGTGTAATTTAAAATCAAAGGTACAATATAAAAGTGAGGATATTCGTGAGTTTTTTATTATTATAATGTCCAAATTATCTTTCACATTAAATTATATGTCATTATAGTAACTAAGTTGTTTAGCTATATAATTAATAAACATTTTTATACTCTAAATCAGATTTTTTTGTCAAAGCTTTAAATTAGATCATCATTAATGACTATTTCGATTATATTTGAAATATTTATTGTAATTTATTGTAACAATATAGTTTATAACCTTGATATACATATTAGATATGATAATAATAATATGTTTTTAGAGATTTGGTATAAGAAAAAAATTGGCAACTAAAATAAGAAAATGAAAGAAATGAAATGACATTATATTTAAACTAAAATATAATTTGCGACTAAAAGAAATATATACTTTGTGTTTCTATTAATATCCTATAATTATCAAAAGACTAATAATATTCATTTAAGAAAAAATGAAAAGCCGGAAGGTTAGTTCATATATATATATATGTAGTCTTCCTATATAGAAAATCAAAAAAAATCATTGAGTTAAGATTTTCTATAATTCTCATTTAAATAATCATTTTTCATTTTTTTCCTCTCACTTCTCATTTCCACTGTATTTGAAAATGAACAACGAAATTTATTCTCACTATTTTATGCTTTATAAATTGTCACAATGATAACACATCTAGAACGACTAGTATATATAAATGAGATTTTTAGAGATATTTTAGAAATTATCTTTCCTTAATTGTCTTTTTATAATTATTAAGATTAGATTTTTAAGAACTAAATTAGTGATGACAATTTTAAAATTTTAGGTAATATTGTCTAAACTATTTTTGAAGTTTCTAAATTGTCCTATAAATGCCATATAATTAAATATTTTAAACAATTTATTTATCACATTCAATAATTATTCAATAACACTTTATATAATTTTTATTTTTAATTACATTTTACGGCATCATTTTTTAGACATATTAAATTTTTGTAATGAAATTAATTGTTTGTATACTTAAATTTATTAAGATAAGACATTTACATGTATGAAATAAACAAAAAAATTATGAGAAAATATTAAATAATAAACAAAAACAAACATAATTTTATTAGTAAAATATATTGTTAAGAAACACTAGAATTTTATACAACTATACATATTTAACAAAATGTAATATATTTTTATGAATTCTATAAACACTTGATACTCATATTATTTCTTTTTATATTATTTTACTATTTTTTAGTTAATAATTTTTTCATATCTATTATTTTAATTAAATTTTTATTGATAAGATCACGTCACGTACAACACACATTTTAAAAATTAATTAATAAAAAAAAGTTGTGATTCCCGAGGAATCTATTTCCCAACTTGCAAATGAGCCCCAATCACTATCATGACAACCGGTCAGATCAATCATAAACCACATGACGCATCTACTTACGTCAACACGGTGGCAGCTTCTGACGTCAGCGTTATTAAAAGGGTTATAAACTTTAAATAATTAAGTTAAAGAGGAGTGGTATTGTCACCTACGTAGCCAAACCGCGATCGGCACCGTCCCTGACCAATATAATTAATTTTAATTTTTCAAGCACATGACATGACTCTGCACCAATCTCTCTCCTTGATTTCTGACAAAGTCAACGACAGATTTGCACTATATGCTTTTACTTTCCCATTCTTCAATGTTAAACGAAAACCATCTTAATTAGTTTTACTTTAGTTTTTTTAACCCATATGTTTTCTAATTGTTAAGAATCGGAAGGATCATATTCATTTACCAAATACTCTTATTGCAAAGTAAATTACGATTCACTTTTAAATTAATTTTTATATATTATTAAAAGTTATAACTAAAAGTAATTCTTAATCAATTATGTAAGTTGAGTATTCAAATATATGATTTATTTAATAATAAGAATAAGTTATTGAATGTTATAAAACTTAAATTTATTAATAATTCGAAAATAAAAATATATTAATTTTTTGTAGTTTAAAAATCAAATAAATAAATAATTATTAATTTTATTCACAAATTAAAATAAGTAATTTCATTTATTATTTAAAAGTGGATGATATTTTTATTAATTTACTCTAAAATGGAACGTATTTTTTTAATTTTATCTAATATTTAAGTGTAATTTTAGAACATGAAAATTTAGAAGAATTCACTCCAAAACCCAAACTTAATTTAGGAAGAGGGAGGGGAATTAAATTCAAAAATAAAAATATGAAAGGCAGGGAAAAGTAAAACACAATTTATTTTCCTCAACATGCCCTATATTCTCAAAATTAAGAGAAAGTTGAGTTGATAAATGACAAAGGTACTGTGATGTTTTTTAAGAGTCCCTTTTGAAAATACTAAAAAAAGTTGTAAACTTTTCACTTTATAGCTTAGGTATAGGTCCCCATGCTAAAAAGTGCCAAAAGAAAACATACAAGTTTAAACATGTGCTTTTCAACTTGACAATATCCATTTTGACAAAAAATATTATGATGATATTCAAGCAATTACTTTACTTAATTATATTTTACTTTCCCCATTTTTTTTCATGTTATTATGTTAAGTGTTTAAAGCATTATTTTATTTTATGCTTTGCGTAAAGAAGGGTTTGGTAGTTGAGTTAGTGTAGTTAATAAAATAGATGACGTTTTGTTTTATTTGATTATTTTTTTATTTGGGGCCGTCACTAATTTTTATTTTCCTACTTTGTCTCTAATATTTAATACGTACTGAGTGAGCTATTGGCAAAGAAGTTTATCATATTTTTTTAAACATGGAGAAAGGGATTGAAATCTACCACAATAACATATTGAGAAATTACACTAAATTCTCAATAAATAATGCTAATTTACATCTAATGAATTTTGGAAAGTTATGACTTTAGAGTGGTCCAAGCATATGAGAGGAATCTAGACCAAAATGAAAAAAGAATGAATGAAAACATAAACGTTAGATAATCTTAACTGATATCGATGTACTTTAAATTCTGATATCTTGTCCTAACATGTGCATGCATGCATATTCTCATTATTATTTATCAATTCGAAATATATTCGAAAACATTTTAGTAGTACTAATGTCATAAATAAAATATAAAATGAGAACATATAGTTAGTTTGTTCAGTTATGCTGATTCAATTTACTGTACAAAAACACGACATTCAAAAAATGGACCCATCTAAGATACTACTAGATTATTTTGATAAGATTTACATGTGGCATGAAAATGAACGCGATTGATAATTTTCAAACATTCAAATTTTTCATTCATCATCTTTCAACCAGTCAAACTTAAAAAAAAAGTGTAGAGAGAGAGAGAGAGCTTACTTGAAGGAAGGAGGGTTGGAAGGCCACTCAGGCACATACTTGTCCAAAGGATAACAATGGAGTCTAAGATAGTCTCTCCAGTTGTGAACCTTCTCCTTAGTCACATTAAAACTTGTTGACAATCTCATTGTTTTTGAAGGATCATCTGAGTATAACTTCATCTTCTCTTCCACTGGTAACCCAAAAAACTCATTCCCTATTTCTTTCATTCTTTCCACTATTTCATCAGGAACTCCATGATTCACCACCTATTCATCGATTTCATTCAAAACCCCACCAATATATTATCTTTTTTTTTACAAAATTACAAAGATGATCAATTAACATTTATTAAGCTGAAAAATATCTCTACCTGAAAAAAACCATAGTACTTGCAGGCATCACCTACTTGCTCAACAATTATCCGCCGGTCATCACAACCCAAGTCGATAATCGGAACGTTGTCACATACTGAAACTTCAGAAAGACGGGGTCTTTCTGATTCCGGCCTGACATAGCTCTCCGGCAGATTTGAAAACCGGGTTCCGGTGGAAAGCACCTTAATGTCCATTTATAATATGTTAATTAATGGAAATAATGGACAAGGCCGACAACCACGGGAAAAAGAAAAGGGGACTAATTTGTTTAATGGAACGGCCACTTTGGTACTCTTCTAGGTAGTTTCGAGGAAACTGAGCACTGATGAGTGACATTGTATGTGTGTATATGTAAGGATTATTTATAAGATAAATATGGTTGACGCCGAAATTTTAAAAGTCTACTACACCACTGAGATTTAGACAACTGTTATTTGTGATGGATTTGGAAAACTCAGCTGAAAAGACATAAAATTAAAATAATTTAATGTTGAGCTGGTTAAAGTTGAAATGTGAGAGGATTAATTTGGGCATTATAAACAAAGTTAAAGTAAAAGTAGCTTTGATTAAGCGAGCTTGATTGCCTAATAATGAAGCAGTCAGTTGTTCAATTTTAATAACAAAAGGGAACGTCAGTTATTGTTTTTTTTCATATGAAATTGGAAAATTAAGGGGAGGATATCAATTTGCCTAACAAGTCATTTCCGTTTTTTAGTATTCTCATAAATAAAATGAAAACGTAATAAAAGAATGATGATACGTCATAAAATTAAAGTATAGTTTTGACCCCCTAATTTTCTAATATTTTTACGTGTTTTCTAACTTTTAAACTAATTAAAACACTTTTAGTTTTAGTCTGTAATTTTTAAAAATACTTAAATTAAATATATTTAATTATAATTATTAATTTCTTCCTTAAAAACATTAAATTAAACAACTTAAAACGCTTGAATATTGATTTGGAAATACAAGTATTTTATATTCTATTAATTTTGTGCTACGATTAAATGAGCAAAAACTTAGAAGTAACAAATAATCTCAATTGTTCCACTTCAAGAGTCGAATTAGTAATACATATGATCCTAATTTTTTTTCAATGTCTAAAATTTCTCTGAACTATAATATCATTTGCAAATACTATATTCTAATGTCTGTTTTTACCGAAAATCTCAAATGTGAGGTAGTGTACATTATCTTCCTCTCTACTCGAGACATGCACAACACACACAATGAACTCTAAAGACGAAGATAATCGGGGGTGATTTTCTCATTGAAGAGTCTCGGATGCCTAAATCAGTACTTGATCGATATTTTGGTATAATTTCTTTAGGGGAGAGAATGCATACATCTTATGTTTTTTGGTAGATGTACTTATACTTCAGTCTTTGGGTGGGAAGAAGCGTGTCGAAGAAGCCTCTCGGAGGCGTGCTGGGCAAGCCTCACAAGACACGATGACTGTCTTTCGTTGAGCAGAAGTGAAGCGGCATTTTACATAAAGTGATAGGCATTGATTGTCGAAGTTCATTCGAAATGACTATACGGGGGCTATCGTGACATACTGCCATGGTGATGGAACTTGTTGAGTGCTCGAGCCTGTGAGGAGGTGCCACCAGGTCATTACTTCGCCGGGCAATGATGACCTTACGCTCAGTACTGTTTGAGCTCACCTTATGAACTTTGCTCTCTTATACGTGGTCAAGTCTGTATAACCCGAGCATCTTCGATGCTAACCAGGTGAGCGATTCTTTTCTTCTAAAACTTTTCTTCAATGGGGCCCCCTAATGTGGTGTAACACATGTCATCGGATCATTTACGACATCGTCTGAGCCAGACTTCACTTGTTATGGGGATCTCACTCTTGTGCCATAAGTTTTATTTGTCAAGGGAGACTACATCGAATGGAATCAATTGCCTCGCTCACCTTTGTCGTGACTTGCGTGTGTGTCGTTTCATTCTTTTCCACGTTTTGAGATCGTTAACCCCTTGGGAGTGCGGGCATTAATGGCGCATGGGTGCGTAAGAGGAGGGTGAGGGTCATTATTCTGTTAGTCCTGACTTCTCGATACGTTGCATCATTTCATTCTGCCACTTGGTCTTCTAGAATATTCTCATTGGTCTGCAAAACGGACGCTCATTGATTGTAGAGTACCCCCAACGGTCGCCATCATGGCCCCTTTTAATGTCAATTAAATGAGTGGTTTCCCCCTTCAAGGCCTATAAACGGGTAGTCCTCCTTCTCATTTCCCTCATCATTTCCCTCTGAACAGAATTGAAATCCTTGTTCATCTTCATCTCTCCTCCTGATTGGGAGAGCAGTAGTCCTTTTCGCTCTAGAGCTTTTTCTATTTTAGGGGTTCTCCTTCACTACCCTCCTCCTTCTTCATGACTGTCACTTCCCTTTATGTTGTTTCTTAAATGTCGTGCCTCAAACTCGTCGATACTCTATTCACGATGATTTTTCTGCCATCGATAAGCTTGTTCGCTAAATTTTTTGTCCGTGTTGGCTACCAGCCCCTATTCGTAAAGAAGCACTTGTTGGTAAAGAGATTTTACCCTTAACAAGGACTGTAATTTCGCCGATAGCCTTGTCCTTTACTTCGTAAAGAAGCACTTTTATCGGCCACACTACAAGAAACAGAGGTTTTAGCGACCAAACTTTTGGTTATTAAAGGTCTAACGCGACGAACATACGTTTGTCATGAACATCATCGCTTTCACATCGTTTGTGAAAGTCGTTTGAGATGAAAAATGAACTTCGTCGCGTTAGACCTTTCGTGACGAAGGATCTTTGGTCGTAAAAGGTTTTTGCGATAAAAAAATAGTTGGTCGCAAAAGGTTTTTATGACTAAAATACGTTTCGTCGCAAAAAGCTTTTTGCCACCAAAATTATTTTTGTCGCCTAAAGTATTTAGTGACCACGAAATTACTTGGTCGCGAAATGTTTTTGGCGACCAATTTTATTTGGTCGCGAAATATTTTTGACGACCAAATTTTAATTTTCTAGAATGTAAATAAAAAATATTGAATGTTTAATTTTCTTTTACACCGGTGATAGCAAAAATCATTAGAATATTTATCAAACCTGATATTTTTCTAAGAAATACATATATGTAATGTAACAAAGTAGTAGTAGTTCATTACAAATCTCTCAAACATAGTTCACTATAAATGTGGTTGACAAATGTATCCAAAAAAGAGAAATCATAAAGAGAGTATTTACTGCTTGATTGTTATAACCACAAAGCTTAACAAATATTCTGAACCTCACGCTTCTGCTGTTGAGTCATCGTCAGGAGGTGGAATATTATTTTGATGATCCCAGGCAACTAAGCTTTGTAGTTGGTCCCCCATTGACTTCATTTTTTTCTTTCATTCTATATTTTCATTATATAAACACTTTTTTCTTGGAAGATGTGGGTGGGGTTCGATGTCCAAGACCTTTATTTCACCTGAAGACTTCTTCAATTATCTCTTCTTCAGTGTGAGGTGTGACATCTTCAGCGATAGGCTCATCTCGTAAATCACACATGCGTTCATGTAACATCACAATGAGTAAAATTTGAGATAAATCTAACACTATTATCTTTAGACAAGGAACATCAATCAGAATCTATTCAAAAAGCATATAGCACGCTCAAATCCAAAGTGATAAGCCCCTGCAACACACGCACGCACACACTGAAACTAACACTATTATTAGACAGTGAGCTTCAATCACAAACTATTCAAAAAACATCAAAGACAATAAGCATCAATAAAAAAGTATTCAACAATCATCTACCATACTTTGATATAAAGTGATACCCCCACCCCCACCCCCACACACACAAACACAAAGTGATAACATGATTAAATTTTATTAAATTTTTTATAATGTCTATGCAATGCATACTTATATCCCTCGTATGTCTTCACTGCTTCGAGTTTAATCCATTGTATCCCTGTAGATCCTACAACCCCATTATAATAAGAACTATTACAAATAGTATATACATGTTCGGGAACCATGATCATCAGTAGAAGATCCTACAACAGGATATATATTTGGAAGATGAGTATTTCTTCCTCAACTGTGAGGTGACGTTCGATCTCTCCTCCACGTAGGGGTCCTCTTGGCCTAAAACATGCGCAACACAGACAAGAAACTCTACAGTTAAAGAGAACCAGGGGTGGTTTTCTCATCGAAAAGTCTCTGAAGTACTTGGTTTATATTTTGACATAATTTTTTAGGGGAGATAAGACATACCTCTTCTATTTGTTGTTAAATGTACGTGTACCTCAACCTTTGGGTGGGAGGAAGCGTGGCGAAGATGCGTGTTGGGAAAGCCTCACAAGACATGATGACTGTCTCGATTGGATAGAAGGGAGGTAACCTTTAACATAAAATGATAGACATTGAATGTCGAAGTGCCTTCGAAATGACAATACATGGGCTATCGTGACATCCTGCTGGCGAAAGACTTGTTGAGTGCTCGGGTCTATGAGGAGGTGCCACCTGAGACGTTCTTTTCGGTGGGCAATGATGGCCCTATGCTCAGTACTATCTGAGTACTCCTAATGAATTTTTGCTTTCTTATACGTGCTTGGCTCTGTATAACTTGAGCATCCTTGGTACTAGATCAGGTGAGGTAGGTTCTTTTTCTCTGAAACTTTCCTTCATCGGGGCTTTCTTAATGCGGCGTAACATGTGTCGTTGCATATTTGACGGTTGAAAAAAATACCCATAACAATGTCCATAACACTCATTTTCTTAATATATATTTAGATGTTCATCTGTAAACAATTATTGTAAGAAATATACTTTATTAATTAGACAAATAATCTGAATATGTCAGAATTAGTATTATAACACCTGTCACAAAAAATTATTGTAAGAAATGTACTTTTTTTCTTGTGATTAGCATTATAACACACGGCATAAAGTTGATATTTACACTTGATATCATTAAATGTGTTCATACCGAATTTTAGATATATAATTTTCATATAGTTAATTACTCTATTTATTGTGTAATTAAACTAATTAATGGAAAGTGAAGAGTTGTAATGAAATAGCGAAAAACAATGATAATAAACTTTATCAATTAATCAAAATTACAATATCATGTTTATTGTATATATTGTTTGACTTCATTATTTATACAGAAAGCATAAACCTAAACAACTTTTTATCATCTTAATTTGAAGACTCGATCCATAAAAAATTAAAAATTATTATATGAATAACTTACATATTTTAAAAATAATAATTCTTCCGAGAATGTTCTTTTCGAAGACATGGAAGTCGTGCAATTTAAAAATTCAAGGATAGGTTTTGCTTGGGTAAAATGTGCAAGATGAGATTTATATGCATATGATGGTAACTCGTTCTTTTTTTTGACAAATTGTAAATCTTTAATTTATTAGGAAACTAAGGTCTTCTCATTTTTCATGTCTTTTCATCTGACCAATTATTTTTAAATTTCAATAACTCTGCATTCTTTTTAATTTCAATCCTTAATTTAATTTATTAGGAAACTAAACTCTTCTCATTTTTCATGTCTTTTCATCTAAGGAATTATTTTTCATTTCAATAACCCTTCATTCTTTTTAATTTCAATACTTAATTTTCTAAATTTAATACTTAAATAATGATTTAATCTGTTATATATTTATCTAGATAAAAAAATATGACTATTAATTACTCAATAACACATGACGAGACTACAAGCATTAAAGAATAATGCCATCTGTCATAATTTTAAACGTAAGAATAATACTACATGTCATAATTTTAAACTTATATATCAAATTTTATAAATATATATAAGATTTAATGGGATCTACACATCTAAAACAGTTAAGTAGTTCGCTAAATTTAGCGACGTGGCTGACAGTAAGTTGATAATTGGGATCAATGTTAGTGTTTTCCTACTCTACCTTCTTCCCTCCATGGCTGCCTCCTCCCTCAATGGCTTTGGCTGGATCAGGTTTTCACTTTCCCCCTTCTGTTTTTTCTTGGGTGTGTCACACCTCCTCCCCCAGTACTTAAAAACATTTCTTTCTCACCAAACGTGGCTGAGAAAAATTATTAGGCAAACAAATTGAGTAGAAAATGAAGAAGAAAATTGGGTCATGGATGTCAAGGTAGAAGACGAAAGTTTAATGAAAGAAACACATATATCATTTTTGGAAAATGCAACAATACCCTTTCACCTTCCCTAAAAAATTTACCTAAGAATTTGTTCCATTTTCAAGATTGAAATTCAGGTGGAGCTAGCAAGCTGTTAAAATCAAGGATAGATTGAGAGTTTTATGGATGGAAATCTCACTAATCAACATGATTAGTGAATTAGAATCTAGCATGAGCTCCTTACCTAACCCTATTTTCTTATCCCAGAATTTGGCTTTTAAGCTTCAGGAGCTCATAAAAAAATTTCACAATCCCTAAATTTATTGAGATGGAGTACTATGATTCATGCTCTTGCTGCTAAATTTAGTGGAGTTATTAACGGGTTCAGGATTTTCTTCATTACATTTCAAACACATAGAAATCGCTCTCAACATTTTCTTCATTGCATTGACAAAGACGACGACGATGATTCATCCATAGTGTCCATCATAGTCAACATACGCCATCACTCAATCAACGTCTATATCAATAAACTTAATGAATTTGATATCAAATGATAGGACCAATTAGAAACTTTTTTAGAAGTTTGATGATTAAAATTATTTAATTTAAAAGATAGAGTATTAAAAGCGTTTAGTTTGAAAATTAGAGAACTACTTGTAAACATTATGAAAAGTTAAAAGATCAAAAGTTAATTTTTTTCAAAATAATATGCATAAAATTAATTCTATTTCAATCAAGTTATAATAAAGATTTTGTTGACAACTTGATTTGTCAATCAATTATGAGTTAGTTTGTTCTTTTCTCACACTCATTCAAATATTTTTTTCATTTACAAATAAATTATCTATAATTAAAACGTGAATGTTGAATAATTATTTATATAAAATTAAATGAGTTACTTTAGGAGAAGTTCCTAATTTTGATCATCTATAATTTTTTAACAGTTCTCGTGTATTCTTGACTTCTAATGTAACTTGTCAATTTGAAAATTTTAAATCTTTATAATAATGTTACATCCCTATATTACTATAAATTATATTAAATAACTTGCACATTACTGAAATTTGGTGGCTCAAATTTCTTAGCGAGCAACTTTCTTGTTTAGGAGGTTGTTTTAGAGAATATATGATGTGATATTGTGTATTGAATGAGTTTATGAATTCTTTTATGAAGGAATTATGATTTTTAGAGATTATAAATATTTGGTTATGGAAAGGGTTCGACGCTCTACTTTGATATAATGTGAGAGGTGAATCTACTCTAAAAAGAAGCATCTCATAGTGGCGAGATTGTGGTCTAAGAGATCAAGGCGCCTTAAGATGAGAGAAGATGATTATACTTCAACAGAGGGTGAAAAATTGACTCTACTCTGAAGAGAGCATCCTCTAGTGAAAAGGTCCTACCCTAGAGATAAAGGAAAGCCTTGGGTATAATATAATTTAGGTCGGTGGCCGAGTGATTTTGAAGTATTTAATAATGCTTATAATTAGATGGCATTAGAAGTTAAAAAAGTATTCAACCACTTTAAAAATATTATTTTTTATCATTTTATTGAATCCTTATTATAACAAGTTGTATCAGCGCTGACGATATGGTTCTGAATGGTACATGAGTTTTGGATCGAAATAGAAAAGATCTAAAGCATGCAAAAATATGGTTATGTTTAGAAATGTAATCAAAACTGTCCCATTTGAAAGGTTTAAATGGCTCAATTTCATTATAAAAATGTGAAAAGAGTATGGATTAGTCCAACCTGTGGTTTTTCTCTACAAACTGATCCGAGTTGAATCGAATAACAATTCCCTCCCTCCCTCTATCTATCTACCTACCTACCTAGCTACCTACCTTCCTATCTATCTACCTTCCTATCTATCTATCTATCTATCTATCTATCTCTCTATCTATCTATCTATCTATCTATATATATATATATATATCTCACACCATCTCCCCATCTTTCCCTCTTCCTCCCAATCTCTCTATATATCTATATATCTATCTCTCACTCCATCTCCCCATCTTTCCCTTTTCCTCTCTATCTCTCTCTCTCTCTCTCTCTCTCTCTCTCTCTATATATATATATATATCTCACTCCATCTCCCCATCTTTCTCTCTCCTTCTCTCCGTCCCTCTCCCTCCTTGTCTCTCTCCCTCCTTGTCTCTCTCTCTCCTTCTCTCTCCCCATCTTTCTCTCTGCCTCTCTCTGTCCCTCTCCCTCCCTATCTCTCTCCTTCCCTCTCTCTCTCCCTCTCTCTCCCCATCTCTCTCTGTCCCTCTCTCTCCCTCCCGCTCTCCCTCTCTCCCTCCCTCCCTCTTTATTTATCTATCTATCTCTATCTCTCCTTCCCTCCCCTTTCGTCCCTCCCTCATCCATCCATGTCCCTTCCTTTTCATCCCTCCCTGATCACTTTATCTCAAGAGGGCATACCCCATAATATTCAGAGGCTTAATAAGAAGCTTTTGCCCGTGTTAAGGATGATTTCTAAAATAATGGGTTGACTCCAATCTGGTCAAGGAGTTGCGAGTTTTGTTTGAGCTAGTTCTAGTTTCCAATGTATGATTTTGTCTCTTTAAGTGTGGTTTGAGTGTAATTAGATTTGAGTTGGGTGGCTGAGTCATTTTTAGACTATATAGTTATTATGATATTGATATAGCTATGTATACAGACAAGTTGGCCAAACCACGTTAAAAATATTGTTTTACTCATCATTTTATTACAACATACATATATAAGTATATAATTGTTCATAATAGTCAAGAATAAAAAAACAATGAAATGAATTTGTTGCTACACACTTTTACAGAGTGCATAGATCATGCATGATCCCATAGATTTTCTCATCGTGATGGTGAGCTCTTATCAAAGTGTCTTTAATGCTTAAATGAGTGTTTAAAAGTGATTGAGATGACAGTTTGAAAGTTTGGCTCATACCCTGATGTACGAGTATCAAACTGAACTATATGCAATAAACTATCTCCCAACAAATGCATCATTCATCATAAATACCAAGGGAGTTATGTTTGGTCATTTTGGTCAGGCATTGCAGTCCTAAACTTGTTGCATGCATCTTAGAGTTCAACAACATATGCGTTTGTATGTTTTGGAATTTAGAGCCTCAAATTCCTTAGGGGACCGAGTTTCGTATTTATAAGAATGTTTAGGAAAGATATTATGAAGTATTCTATTTTGAATGAGTTTCCTATTTTGAATATGTCTGTCACAATTTTTTTGTGAATCTATAAATATGAGTTATTGATAAAGAGCTTGATGACTCCACTTTGATAGAGGGTGAGAGATGTCACTATCCTAAAAGAAGTATCTCGTTATGAGGAGGCTCTGCTCTAAGAGATACATTGTAGTCTTAAGGTGTGAGAGACGACTCTATCCTACGAGGGGATAAACCATAATATTGAGAGATTAGTTAGATGACTTCACTCATGTTGAAGACATTTTTCAAGCAAGTGGTTTGCATCTAGTCCGACCGGGAAATGGTGACTTTTGTCTAAGTTAGTTATGGTCTCCAAAGTATTTTCATGTGTGTAGAGTTTAGTTTTAGGTGTTTTGGGATTTGGATTAGATGTTTGTGTCGTTGTTGAGTATGTAATATGATGATTTAATTGATATATCCATGGATGTGAGCAACTTTAAAAATATCATTTTGTTATTGTTTATATCGCTCCAATTACAACAATCAGAGCTAATGGTTTGATCCTGGATTATATGTCCTTTTGGTTTGAGATAGAGACGATGTGAAGCGTGCAAAGATATGGTTTGGTTTTGTTAAAGATTGACGATCGAGATTTAAGATGATTTGATTCAAGGTGGAGCTGTTATGATGATGGTTGTTTGAGGGTGATGAAATTTGAGTCAATGTGGAGATTGTTGGAATTTCGAGGCTTAAATTCCTTACGGACCTATTTATGAGAATGTTTATGAAAGATATTATTTGATATTTTTTTTTGAATGAGTTTCTTATTTGGAAAAAAGAGAGTTGAGGTTTTTTATAAGTCTATAAATATGAGATATTAGTAAAGGGTTCAATGGCTTTTCTTCGACCCTAAAGAGAGCATCCAGTTATGAGGAGGTTTTATCCTAAGAGATATTGGGTGGCCTTAAGATGTGAGAGATGGTTCTATCACATGAGGGAATACCCCATGATATTGAGAGAGTAGTCGGAGCACTTCATCCATGTTGAAGATGGTTTTCAAACTAGTGGGTCGTATCTAGTCTGGTTATGAAGTGGTGACTTTTGTCTAAGATACTTATGGTCTCAAAGGTATTGTCATGTGTGTTGAGTTTAGTTTGGGTGAAATGGGATATGGATTAAATGTTTGTGTCGTTATTGAGATGAAATAACCACATTAAAATCATTCTGTTATTGTTTACGACGCTTCGCTACAACAAATGGTATCAGAGATGATGGTTTGATCTTGGATAATAAGTCAGTTTGGTTCGAAATAGAGATGATGTGAAACGTGCCTTGATGTAGTATTGTTTTATTGAAAATTGATGATTAGGATTGAATATGATTTAGTTCAAGGCGGAGCTACTGTGATGATGATTGTTCAAAGATGATGAAATTTGAGTCAAGGTGGAGATTGTTAGAATTTGGAGCCTCAAAATCCATATGGACCAAGTTTCCTATTTATGAGAATGTTTAGGAAAGATTTATGTAATATATTATTTTTAATGACTTTCCAATTGAATAGTAGAGTTAGGGTTTTTCATGAGTCAATAAATATGAGATATTAGTAAAGGGTTCAGTGGCTCTGCTTCGATAGAGGGTAGGAGATGGCTCTACACGAAAGGGAGCATCCGGTTGTCAGGAGGCTCTGTCTTAAGAGATATATGATAAATTTAAGATGTAAGGGACTACTCTTTTCCTAGAGGGGATACCCCATTATATTGATAGGCTAGCTAGATGACTTTACCCAAAATTAAATATGGTTTTCAAAATAGTGGTAGCATTTAGTCTGATCGTGAAGTGATGACTTTTGTCTAAGCTAGTTATAGTTTCCAAGGTATTGCCGTGTTTGTTGAGTTTAATTTTGGGTGTAATGGGATTTGGATGATGTTTGTGTCATTGTTGAGTATGTAATATGATGAGATAATTATATATTTTATGGGTGTAGATGAATTTACTGAACCACGTTAGATATATCTTTTTATTATTGTTTAGAAAATTTCGTTACAACAACACGTGTGATTTAGAGGTATGATCGAGAAAACGTGCCTTGAAAATTTTCCAGAAATCAACTTGGTAAATTGGTAATATAGATACTTGATAAAGTAGCAAGCCACGCTTGTGTGAAATTAAAATGACTATTTTTCAAATGCTTCATTAAAAATAGGATTAATATCATAAGACCCCATGTATTTTATCACAATATCAAATAACCACATTAAACTTTTTCCCTTCCTAATTATCCATCCTACTTTCTCTATTCATCAACTTACCACATGGCCGTCAAATGACTATTTTATGATCATACGCAAGGCGTATGCCTATCTTTTTCTCTAATTTTACCCATTACTTCAATTAAACATGAGATTATATCAGTATCCAGAGATGCTCTTATTCTGTAACCATTTGAAAACCTCAACTATGTTGGCTTTATATTCAGTGGAAAACATCTAAGCCTTTCATTATCAGCTATGATTTTCAATGGCTCAAAGAAAACTAATGAGAAAGCAATGACAACTAGGACTAATTCTAAGAACATATTAAATGAACGAATCATAGAGAACTGTATGATTGTTGTTCGGTTTGAATGGATTATGAATATGAAAGTAAACTACTTAACCAATTTCCTTCATTTGTGTTTCTCGTTTTCCTCTACTATAGCCAACTACTAAACAAAATTTCAAATGTTGGAAGTCAAGCATGGAGATTTAATAAATTGATGACAAACATCAGCAAAACCATTGTCCTTTTCAAATTACAACCCAGAAAAACCATGATAGAACAAATAGCAACTGATAAAAAAGTTCCATTTCCGTTACAACCAATACTGTAGTTCAAAACATTTTTAATGATTGTTCGACCATTAAAATCTATACACTAATCTAATTTTCCCCCAACAAACCTAAACTAATTAACAATTCAGACCCATAATCTCTCTTCCCATATCTTCATGGAAAAATTACATTTTCCACATTCTTCAACTGCTAGTTGAAGAGAGAAATTGTAAATGATTTTCTGTATTGATTATTCCTCAAGTTAAACTACAAGGAATTAAATTCTACTACTTATACAATTGAGAAAAAAAATCAAAGAATAATAAGTTGTTATGCCAAATGACAAAAAAAAGGAAAATCCGCTAAGAAGAATAAATGATGGTTTTCGCATAAATGAAGAGACAAAGCGTGAGAAGAGTGATGAAAGCAAATCTTTAGAAGATGCATGATTCGCTAGGGGTGAGCTCCAATCATTAAGTACCTTGTAACAAGGTTGTTATAGGATATTTGATGCTCTTGACTAATGATAGGCATGCCAATAGTGAGTGAGATTGGCAGAAGGAGAGTGTTGCTAAGTTGTACAAATCTGTTGACTTAGACACGTTGCACATTTGTCATTGTCCATGAGGCATAAGTGAGCTTGAGCTTTAACAGTCACCCTCAAGTGAAAAGGAGGTAAAACCATATTGAGCTTGCCTTGAAAATGAGTGTAGAGAGTTGGAGAGAGAGGTTTAGTCATGATATCCACTAAATGAAAGGAGGAAGGCACATATCTCACTTCAACTGTTTTGGAGTTTATTTGATCTCGAATGAAGTGAATGTCTAACTCGATGTGCTTGGTGCGTGAGTGGAACACTGGATTGGAGGCTAAAAATAAAGCACTCTGGTTATCACACCAGATTACTGGTGTTTTATGCAGGATGAAATTCAATTTAGAAAACATAGATAGTAACCACATGACTTCAGTGCACTTCAGTGCACATAAGCGCAATAGCTCGATATTCAGCTTGTGTGCTAGACCTGGCCACAACAGCTTACTTTTTTGGAGCTCCAACTAATGAGATTGCCACCAAAATAAACACAAAAACCATTGGTTGACTTCTTATCATCTAAAGAGGAGGCCTAGTCTACATCTGAGTGACATTTAAAACTGAGGGATGATGCTGGCTTAAAGTGAAGACCATGATGTGGTGTGCCTTTGATGTATCTTAATAACCTTTTTCAGACTTTCCAATGGTCCTGAGTTGGTGAAGAAATTAATTGACTCAACTTATTCACTGTAAAGGTAATGTCTGGCCTTGTCAAGGTTAAATATTGAAGGGAGCCAACGATGATTCTGTATAATATTAGGTCTGAGAAGGGTGTTCCTTGGGCAGTGAGTTTATAGGCAGGGAACATGGGTGTGGGGCTACTTTTGGCATGGAACATGTTTGTCTTAAGAGTATATGAGTGGTGTACTTTGACTGAGTGAGGTATAAGCGAGTATTGTCCTTAAATGCCTCAAAGCCCAGAAAATATGAGAGTGATCCAAGTGTTTTAAGGGAGAGGGTAGCCCCCAAATTTCCAATGAGTTGCTGAATTTAAGATGGGTTACTTCCTGTAATAATATGTCATCCACACATATTAGTACCATAAGTAGATCACTGCCAGTGTGGTTAAGAAACAAGGATGCATCAGACATTGCATGGAGAAAGTCCCAACTATTAAGTGTTGTTTTAAGCTTGATGTACCATGCCCTTGGGGCTTGTCTGAGCCTATACAAGGCTTTGTTCAATTTACAAACATAGGTAGGGTTGGCACTGCCTTTGACCTTGTATGTTGGTCCATAAATACTGTTTTAGACAGATCACCATATAAAAAGGCATTATTAATGTCCAATTACTATATGTCCCAATCATTTGTTACAGCAATGGTGAGTCTCACTATGAGTGTGCATGGTTTGAGAATATGACTAAAAGTGTCAAAGTAATTGATCCCTAACTGATGTTGGAAGACCTCGGCGAGTAATCTGGCCTTGAATTTATGAGTTGTTCCATCTGGATTATGCTTGATCCTAAAGACCTATCTATTTCTGACCATTACTTTATTGTCAGTTAGTGGTACTAATGTCCAAGTTCTGTTTGCTTGCAAGGCTTGGATTTCTATTATCATTGCAACTCTTCATTTTGGATCATTAAGAGCATCCTGCACAGTATAAGGTTCTAAACAAGAGGTAAGTGCAACAGTGAAACCTTTAGGTTTTAAGGATTCAGTTTTAGATCTAGTAAGCATAGGATGCATATTGCTCACACTAGTAGTAGTTTGGGGAGGAGCAGCTGAAATTGGGGAGGGTGACTAATCAAAGGGAACATTGTTTGTGGAAAATTATAAGTTAGAGAATGAGAGGAAAGTGATATATCTGAGTTCGGATGTGAAGAGTCGGACTCCTGAAGAGGTGAAGTTGTAGGCTGCACATAATATTCTGAAGAGGATATGTTAGGATGTGAAGACCTGTAAGCGAGGAGAGTGGACAAAAACATGTGCTTTAAATGGGGAATGGGAGAGACGGAAGTGAACTTGGATATGGGAACTCATGTTCATTAAACTTCACACTGTTTGATATGTAAACCCTCTCAGATATAGGCCCAAAACATATGTAATCTTTATGAGATGGACTATAACTAAACAATATACATTTTTTAGTATGAAAGTCAAACTTGTTTGCATTGTAGGTCTTGACAAATGGAAGCATAAGCATCCAAAGGCTCTTAAGTGATTGTAATTGGGTTTTTGACAGAATAGCTTTTCATAAGGACTTTTATGAGCTATATTGGGGTGGGAAGTATATTAATGAGGTAAGTGGTTGTGGCAAAGGCTTTCCACCAAAAATTAAAAGGTAATTTAGAGTGAGCCAAGAGATGTAGCCCTTTTTCCAGTTATGTCTTTATGTTTGCATTCAATTCTACCATTTTGAGTATGAGTGTGTGGGCAAAGGTGCCTAAACACAATTTCAAGTTGGGAGAAAAAAGTAAAAAGGGTATGAATTCACCCCCAGTTACACACACTTAATTTTGTTGTGAAAGTGTCTTTCAATGTAGGGTTGAAAATGCATAAAGGATTTCTTTACTTCAGATTTGGATTTTAATGGGAATATCTAAGTAAAACGTGTGTAGTCATCCATTATGCTAAAATAAAATCTAAAACCAGAATGAGAAACATGAAGAGCAGGACTCCAAACATCACTATGTAGAAGGTCAAAAGGACTTAATGAATTAGTATTAGATTGCTTAAAAGGAAATTGATCATCCTTTCCTAGAATTCAAGCATCAAAGAAGGAAATTGATCAGCCTTTCCTTAGAAGTTAGGATCAAATTGACTGCAACAAGTTGAGGCATAATGTCCTACTCTTCGACAGATTTGGCACATAGGCATGTTGCTCCCTCTTTCTCGACCCCTTCCTCAAGCTCGTGAGTTGCTTGAGCTTCCTCTATGAAAATATAGAGGAAATGTATGGAGCATTGTTCACTCTTCTTTGTTAAAAGGTGGTTATATTGGTTGTAGGGGTGTGAACATCTCATCGCTTTGAAGTATAAATTGTGCTTCTTGCAATGATACAGTGTCTCCTCGAGCAGTAAGATTGACAACAACTTGATCATATTCATATCCAAGGCCCCCTAAGATATAGATCAATAAGTCCTCATCTGTTATGATTTGACCACTAGAGGAGAGGCTATCAGTGATTGACTTCATTTTAAGTATGTAGTCATTGATTGAGAAAGCTCATTTTTTACTGTTTGAAGCTGAAAATAAAGCTATAATGTTCATGCCTTGCTTTGGAAAGTGAAAATTAGTTCTAGAATATGTCATACTTCGTGAGCACTTATACAATTAATCACATGTCTAAACATTGCTTCTGTTATTGAAGCAAGTAACCAACTAAGAAGATGTTGGTAAGTTCTCATCTAGTTGATGAACTCTGGATTGAGAATGAAAGAGGATTCATTTTTGTGTTTGGGCTGGTGAATTGAGTGAGATAAGAAAATGATTAAGAATGAACTCTGCAGGGGTAGGTTGGGTGCCAAGTAGATATGATTCAAGGTCATAGGCACGGAGAATAGAAAGAATTTGTGATTTCTAAAAAGTGTAGTTGTTTATGTCAAGGTGAATTGAAATGGTTACCATGTTTGTTGGTAACATACTTGGTAAGGCAGGAAGGTGAATAGAGACAAAGAGGAGAGGAAAGGGGGTGGGTTCAAAAGTAGTTGGTTGAGGAATGGTTGTGTCCACCATTCTTATGTTTGAAGCTTCACTTGAAGTTGCAGCTATGCTTTTAGAAGAAGAAACATGGTCCATTGATGAAGGCTTGATGTAAAGGATCTTCTGTATTGATCATTGCTCAAGCTAAACTACAAGGAATTGAATTCTACTACTTATACAATTGAGAAGAAATCAAAGAATAACAAGTTGTTATGCTAAATGACAAAAAAGGAAAATTTGTTAAGAAGGATAAATGATGGTTTTGCATGCATGAAGAGAGAGAGCACGAGAAAAATGATGAAAGCAAATCTTCAGAAGCGGCGTGATTAGCTAGGGGTGAGCTTCAATCATTGTGTGCCTTGTAGCAAGGTTGTTATAGGATATTTGATGTTGTTGACCAATGATAAGGATGCTGATAGTGAATGAGTTGGCAGAAGGAGAGTGTTGCTGAATTGTACAAATCTACTGACTTGGACATGTTGCACACTTATCCCTGTCCAGGTGGTATAAGTGAGCTTTAGCTTTAACACTGCTACATATTAGAGTTACAAAACTTAGTTTACTTATTGTATTTACCTTGGTCAAAATCACAAAAGGGTAAAAAAAAAATTTCAGAAACTGAGAAAATCTTCAACAAGAAGGTTAAAAGCTTCATAGGCAAACCCATTCTCTAACTAACCTACGATCATTATAGTCCAACTAACTTCATTTCTCTGAAGCAATGTGTCAAACATCTTTCGACCACTTCCAACACCTTCCAGTTTTACCACACCATCAAAATTTACAGTCCAAGATACAAGAGTTCGTTTGGTCTTCCATTTCTTGAAATACCCATTTTGCCTCACTAACAATCCAAGCAGGTTAAGAACGTATACAACAAAATCAAAAGGAAGAGGACAACAAAATCGTGGAGAAAATTACCTCTCGTATTTTCATGAGGGATAAGGGGGAGGGGAGGGGTTCATCACCACAGAGGGAGAGGGAGTGGTTTTTTAGAGGGGTAAAAACAAACTTGATTGTATAAAATGACCTTTAGGTTGAAACTTTGGATCATGAGGATAAGTTGATAGATGAAAAAAATTAGAGGACCAATTAGAAAATGAAAATAGTTTAAGTGGGTAAGTTGATATCAGAGTAAAATGTAAGAGATCCTAAAATATTAACCCTTAAAAATATACATAAAATTAATGCTCAAGAAGGATTTATCTTCAAAAGAACTCTGTATGTTTCACTTAATTCTATTCAATTATCACTAGGGTTATAGCCGCTTATGTAATCTCATGTTTCTTCATTAAGTTTGATTCAACTAAATGTAACATTTTCCTTTCAAACTTGGGTCCACTTCCTCTCTAATAATCTTAAAACCAAAAAGTTTAGAGCCAGAGAATATCTTAAAAGGAAGACATGATGTGGAACCATTTTATTTAGTTTGAATTTAGATGGCTTTTGTTTTGTATCCTTCTAAGATTGTTTTGTAGTTTGAGGGGGACAAATCACATAAAAGATTCCATGATAAATATAAAAGTACAACCCAACATTTTTCTAAGGACAAGTGGAAGTACTATTGTCACCCTTTTACTGTTATTAAGGTTGGTAAAACCTTCCAATACGTTTAGCTAAGGACGTTCCTCTCAACCCAACAACAATCGTGAGGAAAACGCAAACAATTTGATATCGTTGTCAATACGTCGTTGTCTCGGTAATTAAATTTCCTTTCTCCCCGTCCCCAAGTTGGGGTTAGAAATCTAATAAATATCAGCAAACATTAGTCGGTATCTGATTATATCATTGTTTAATTCTATTTCATGATCATCAAGTGTGTAATATGGATGAAAAACAAAGTATTCTTCCCTCTCATGGTTGATAATTAATTAATGATATATACTATGTAATTTTTTTAATCTTTTTGGCATGCGTTGTAATCAATAACAAATAAAAAGTGAGTAATTATAAAGTTAATAACTTATTAATCGATTTTTAAGTGATCAAATAATATATTTTTATTAATAAATTAATTTTATATTTTAGAAAATAAATACACATAACTTATTTATTTAAAACTTAATCCATATCGATTAATAATTATTCATAAAAAAAAATATTCACACGGTGTTTGAATATTTCTTATAAGTTTTCATTTTAATAATATTCAAATTATTATATATACATATTATTATATGGTTCGCGTGCAAACCACGTAGGGTTTCATATTATAAAATGGCTTGGATCTTGAAATGCATAAATGTTTTGACTGTTCTCATAATTAAAGCTACTTTAATACACGAAAAATCCAAAGAAAGAAAAGGAGCAGTTAGTCAGAAGATGTAACAGATACATACCGCACAACAAAAACCACTTGCAGGGCGGTGCATGTGGATGGTTGAATGGGTGGTTCCTACACAATAGTCATCAAATTGAATTGATGCATTGAATTTAATTGATGGGATTTATTGTCCACGTGCTCTAATTTCCATTTAGTGACCTCAGAAGCACCTTCTTCTCTTTTTTTCTTTTTCTTTTTTCTGTTACCTATCTTTAATTTATATTATGTTAACGTTTCAACTTAGTTTACCTAGGTTTGTTAATTAGATTGAACTTTCACTTAAAAAAACATGATAAAATAAATTGAAACAATCATTAAGTCTTAATATATGTTCGTATAATGAAACCGTGAGTTTATTAAATTGTAACATTCTTCGATCCTTTGAGAATTATAATTTCTTTTTAAAATACAAACATAACGCAATTATATTCTCCGTTTACTATTTTGTATTTACTTAAATGAAATACGTATTTAATTATAACTGAAAAATCCAACTCCATTTTACTGCTAATTCCTTTTGTTTTAAGTAGGAGCAACTAAAATATTGTAAGATGAACCGAATGAGCAAATTTAGACATACTAAACAACATTTTAACAATTTTGTCAAAAAATACAACATTTTAACAACAATTCTCACATTTATCCAGAACTCAATTGGACCAACTGTTACGAATTTCTTTATAGTGTAAGTGTAGACTCTCGTCATCAAGTAATAAATTTTTATAAAAATAAAGTATCGTCCATAGGATTGATTGATATTAAAAATTAAAATTAATTAAACCTTAATCCTACTTGACAATGACGAAAAGTTGACATTTTTAACTAAACTAAAATTTTAATTAAACTAAGATGATAAAGATTTGATAAAGATAAATTTGAATAGTTAAAAACTCTAGAGTTTTCGATTTCATCAAATCAAACATACTCTAAATTTTAATTCTCAATCAATTAATGTTTATTCAAAACATTGATAGTAAATTTCTCTAATATAACTATCAATATTTCTCAATTATCGATAATAATGAATAAAAAATATGAATCATACACATCTACATTAAGATTCAATAAAATGAAACTCATTAAGCACAAGAAATTATAGTTGCTACATTAGATTCATAATTATCTCTAACTTATGAAATTCTAATGGTGTTATAAACAAAGAGCAAATTCAATCATCACTTCTCAATCTCAGAATTAATCCAAAATCATGCAAATCAGAATCTAATTTGAGAAATAGATAAAAGACTATTAAAAAAATGTAAGACCATTTTTTCACCTCGACGTTTGTGACAATGTGTTAACGACTGTCCATGCTAAGCAAGAAAGTCCACAAATTGAGAGACAGGTCCCATTCCCCTCCTGTAGGATCCCCAACATGAGAAAATCATTATCCTACTCGACAAGGTGTAACTATATGTGTGTCACCTAAGTAGAGGTGGTCATAGTTTTCGGTTCAATTTGGTTATTGACTTAAAATTAAATCAAACTGAATCGATCGGTCGCTTATATTCTAAATCAAACTAAACTAAACTGATTAGTTCTTGAAAACAGAACCGAAAAAATCAAACTAAAAGTTCAGTTACGTTCCGTTCGTTTTAATCAGTTTGACACTAAAGTAAAAGAAAGCTTTCAAGTCGAATGTGAACAACAAAAAATAGAAGGGAAAAAACTTCATTCCAAGCATTGAATAAAACCTCAAATTTGTACAAATAAATTGAAATCCCTAAATAAGTATTGATGCGGACGGTACATCTTTGAAATTTCTTGAACAAATAGATTGTGGCACGCGCATGACAACTTTTAGATTGCATATTATTGACTTGGGTTGAACCACATGATTTAGAATTTTTTTTATTAATTTTAGGGTTTCTTGAACAGTATAAATTCATTTTTATTTGGTTGTTTGAGAAAGTTTTGATATTATGAGAAAAAATTTCCCCTTTATTCTAATTTTTAGTATTCTTTGTGAATCAACAAAATTGTTGCCTAAATTCTACTAATCTTTAAATTCAACAGGTTTTGGAAGGCTAATCGATGGTAATCACGCGTGATTCAATAACTTTTAGTATTGTTAGACTTTTGTCTAGACTTTCCGCTACATCAAGTTTCATGAAAATCCCTAAATTGTAAATTAGTATCAAGAAATCCCTAAACCTAAATGCCGAAACTCTACTATGACCCCAAAAGTCACCATTATGTCCCTCGTAGCCTTCAATTTCATCCACAAATCGTTGTACACTTACCTTCAAGATATTATGTCCCTCGTAGCCTTCAATTTCATTGCCCATAGATTTTAAAGACTCATGCTGCAAACAATATGCTCATGGACTGCTGCTATGATGATTGTTGCGAATAATTTAAGAATAATTCTACTATGGTTAAGTTATTAATTAAGCTTTAAGGTGATGTGGCAATCTTTTATGAGTTTGTGTTTTATGACTTATTAAAATAATTTAAAAATTAATATATGAAAAATTATCACATCACTTGATCACTTAAAATTTGATCAATTACTTAGTTGGTATAGACTTACTCATAATTTAATAATAAGAGGAATTAAACCACTAGCGGTTCTGAGTGAGAGAGGGTAAGAAAATGTTAGAGAAAGATGTAACATTTGTTGGGGTTATCCATATCAGCTTTATAATTGAAGATTGTTACAAAAAGGGAAAGATGGTGTCAGATATGAAGTGAAGATAAAAAGAAGGTGCAGAGAGAAGGCAAGACAGAGATAGAGAGGAATAAGCTGCTGGAGAAAGAATGAGAGAGCTTGAAAGAGATGGAGATGGAGAGCTTGCAGCGCCAAGAGCCTAAGAGAGATGATGACGGAGATAGGGTTGTTCACGGTTCGGTTCAGTCAATTTTTTGGCAAAAAATGAACTGAACTGAAACTTTGGTTCAACAATAAAACTGAACCGAACTGAATCGTGAATGCTAAAAGAACCTAACCGAGTCAAACCGTGAGTTTCAGTTTGGTTCAGTTCTTCGGTTCGGTATTATTAATTAAAAAAATAATATAAAATTAAAAATTTGTTTCGGTTCGTTTGGTCAAACGATCACAAGCATTAAAAACGGATTATAACACTCAATAATACTGAATAAACACTAATTGAATTAAAAATCAAAATTTATGAACAATCAATGTTTGACTATATCGTAGCCATAGATAAGAAATTTAGAACATACTAGAATAAGAAGATATCCTAATAATATTCATGAACGTAAAGGAAAAGAGAAAAAAAAAACTCAACTTGAGGATGAATTGAAGTTGAGATCCGTCTTCCGGTTGGATTCGTCTTCGTTTCCTCTCCAAAAATCTTTCTCATCTGCCTCTCACGTCCAAAAAATTCCTCTAAGAATCTTAAAATATTATATTTATACACCAGTTCGTCAAGGATAAAATCACGCCAGCGTCACGACGCTGGCCCTCCTACCCAATTCCTTTCTTTTTGTGATTTTTTCAAATTTTTGACTTCCAAATCTTTCCAAATCAATCCAAATGCAATTGAATATCAAACCTACAAGATACAAATAAAAATAAACATAAATCAAATTATAAAACTCAAAGAATAATTAAAATCAAAGTTAAGATTAACTAAAATATGAGTGTAATGTATGGCTAGGATTTAGGGTATGATAAATGATATTATTTTGGCTTAATCTTTACCCATAGTCACCCATGTATTCTAGGAATCAACGAGCTTAACTCAACTTATCTTGTAACATCCCCAAACTTGTCATTCCATCTCTTGAATAATCAATCATGCTCAAACATTTTTTTAATTTGATTTCCGTAAGCATCTATTTTTCTTAACGAACTTTCAGCTAATAGCTCCAAAACCAGTTGGTGTTAGGGTATTAGATTTTAAGATACACCTTCGAGCTTAGTCACTCAAGTCCCAGAGGCTACGAAATCAAATTTATTCACCATTTTTTTATATCAAAACTTCTCCCAACCACCCAGATTGTCATAACTCTAAGCATTTTCCCAGAACATTCAAATACTATGAGTAAAAATGGGTACTAGGAAAAACATTTTATAAGATTGCAAAATTATCATGGGTGATAAAAAAAATGGCTATTTAGGCTCAACGGGGATGACTATGAAAATATTTATGCACATGTTGGCTTAAAAAGCTCAAACGATCCAAAGATGGCCTAAAATCATGTCCTAAGTGAAGTGTAGCCTAGAATTTCATCTCGAGCAATAATAAAACTGGTTCTGGAGTTCATATGAGATCATAATGATTCCTTAAGACATATAAACCTTCTCTAAGTAAAAAGATAATCAAACACTCAAGGTTAGGTGCTCAATATGCCGGGATTCTCTAGTAAAATGCAAATCAATACTTGGTTCAGACACACACCGATACGAAAATTCAACATTTTTTTCTAAAGCTATCAATAATTCAACACCAATCTCATCGTAGGTGTTAGTGATGTCTACTATAGAACACAAAAAAATTAAAATTAAAGCCACCACCCCCAAACTAAAAACTTTCATTGTCCTCAATAAAAAGAAAATATGTAAAAGGAGTAAGTGGAGAGGACTTCCCTAAATAATGATGAGTTAACATCATCGCCAGTCTCTGTATTGTTCTTATTGTCTCCAACTGAGAGAAAAGTGGTGCATGAGCCAACTTCGTCCATAGTATTTTTTTATAAATACCTGAAGAAAAACAATAATAAAATATGCAAAAGAAACTTAAAAAAAACTAAAAGAAAAAATAACAGAAATATAATCGGGTTCCCTCCCGGTAGCGCTTGCTTTAATGTCTTCAGCCAGACATAATGATCATCCATGCTTCACCCGTTGTCCACTGACTTTAGAATTCATTTTGTGTTAGAAATTGACCAGCATAAGATCATTTGTTGCTCTCTCAAAACCCTCAGCAGGTTATCTTCTTGTTCACCATTTAACAAAGCAGAGATAATGACAAGCAAAGTGGATGCTTCTCCCATAAAGGTGTACCGAAGGTGGAGGTCTAACATCGATGGTTTTGCAATAAGTGGTAGGTGTCTAGGTTTTCCTTCTCTAAATTCTGTACTATCCGCCCACAAACAACTATTCATATCATTTGGGTGTTTGATTACTTTGAAGACATTAAAAATTACCTGATCATCTTGCACTCTCAGAATAAGTTCCCCATTTTGCACATCAATTAGAGTTCTTCCCGTAACTAAAAATGGTCTACCAAGAATAATTAAAATTGATTTTCCTCAATGTCAAGAATAATAAAATCAGTTAGGAAGATAAATGTATCCACTTTTATCAAAACATTCTCAATAATCCCCAATAGATATCTGATAGACCGATGAGCTAACTGTAAAGATATCATCGTGGGGTTAGCTTCTCTAAGACCTAGCTTCTTGTAAACTGAATATGAGATCAAATTGATACCAGCGCCAAGATCATGTAAAGCCTTTTCAAAATATGAATTCCTGATGGTGCAAAGAATAGTCAAACTCCCAGGGTATTTTAACTTCGGAGGTAAATTATTTTACAGGATAGCACTACACTCCTCAGTAAGTACAACTGTCTCATACTCCTCAAGTTTTCTCTTGTTTGAGAGAATGTCCTTCATGAATTTGATATAGCTCGGTATTTTTTCCAAAGTATCAGTAAAAGTGATATTTATATGTAGTTTCCTAAACACATCAAGAAACTTAGAAAGCTGCTTGTTTAATTTCTGCTTTTGGAACAGTTGAGGGTCTGGAATAGGTAGAACATATGGTGGAGGATTATCAGGAAAAAGCTTTGTGAGGGAAGTAAGTGCATCTACTTCATGAAATCCATGAGCCTTTCTTGGTACATTATGCTTAGTTGGCCGTTGATAAGTATTAGCAGCCATTTCTTCTAGCAAGGCACAAACATCCTCTTGTGTTTTTCCCATCAAAGCATCTCTTGTTGCTGCATCCACTAGCGTCCTTGTTGAATTCCCTAAACCATTGTAAAAAATTTGAACTTGCAGCCATCCAGGCAGTCCATGATGTGGGCATCCTCTCAACATCTCTTTAAACCTCTCACATGCTTCATAATGAGACTCCATATCATTTTGGGCAATGTGATGATCTCATTCCTCATTTTGGATGTTTTAACTGGTGGAAATAACTTTGCTGAAAATTTCTCAGAAAGACCATTCCAAGTTGTGATTGATCCAGCTGGAAGAGAGTTCAACCAACTCTTAGTCTTATCTCGAAGTGAGAACGGGAATAATCTCAGCCTAATTTCATCAGATGGGACATTATTATGCTTGAATGTCTCACAAATTTCAAGAAAAGTTACTATGTGGACGTTTGGATCATCGTTAGGTAGTTCACTGAACTGATTTGCTTGTACCATTTGAATGATAGCTGGCTTAATCTCAACATTATTGGCATTAATAAGAGGGCGTTGAATGGCAGGCACAACATCATTGACCACTAGCATAGCATAATCTCGAATTGCTCGGTTATTTTGGTTGTTTACGATTTTAGAATTTTCTCGAACATCTTTCATGGTTTCTTGAGGTCGTTTAGAAACTTCTCTCCTTACTTTTCTATTACGTCAACAAGTTCGCTCAATTTCCAAATTAAGGGGAGTCAAATTCTCGCTTCCATTTTCTCATACGCCTCAGAGAACGCCTGAAAATTTTAAAAAAATAAACAACCGTAAATAAAACAAATAAAACTCAAAGTTAATTCAAGATATATAATTCCAATATTAATAAACAAAATCAATCCCCAACAACGACGTCAACAACTTGTTACAAATTTTCTTTATAGTGTAAGTGTACACTATTGTCGTCAAGTAATAAATTTTTATAAAAATAGAGTATTATCCACATGATTGATTGATATTAAAAATTAAAATTAAGTAAGCCTTAATTCTAGTTGAGAATCATGAAAAGTTGAGATTTTTAATTAAACTAAAATGATAAATATTTGATAAATATAAAATTTGAATAGTTAAAAGTTCTAGGATTTTCGATTTCACCAAACCAAACATACTCTAAATTTCAATTCTCAATCAATCAACGTTTATTCAGAATATTGAATAATGAATAAAAAATACTAATTTCTCTAATATAACTACCAATCTTTCTCAAGCATCGATAATAATGAAAAAAAAGTATGAATCATACATCTCCATCAAGATTCAATAAAATGAAACTCATTAAGCAAAATAAACTCTAGTTGCTACACTAGATTCATAATTATCTCTAACTTATTTCTAATGGTGTTATAAACAAAGAATAAATTCAATCATCACTTCCCAGTCTCAGAATTAAATCCAAAATCATGCAATTGTCGGCGAAACGATCACAAGCATTAAAAATAGATTATAACACTCAATAATACTGAATAGGCATCGATTGAATTAAAAATTAAAATTTATTAACAATCATGGTTTGACTACATTGTAGCCCTAGATAAAAAATTTAGAACATATTATAATAAGAAAATATCCTAATAATATTCATGAACATAGAGGAAAAGAGAAAAAAACTCGATTTGAGATGAATTGAAGTTGAGATCTGTCTTCCGGTTGGATTCGTCTTCGTTTTCTCTCCAAAAAGCTTTCTACTTTGCCTCTTAGATCCAAAAGAGTCCTCCAAGAATCTTAAAATATTATATTTATACACTAGGGTTCGTCAATGATTAGATTGAAGAAAAAAATCGTAAAACAAATCTAAAATCGCACCAACGACTCCACCGTCACGGCGCTGGCCAATCTGTCACGCGCCAGCGTCATGACGTTGGGAAGTCAGAGCCGCGATGCCGGCATTCTGTACTGTCAGTGTCGTGACACTGACCCTCCTGCCCAGTTCTATTCTTTTTGTGATTTTTTCAAATCTTTTCAAATCAATATAAATGCAATTGAATATCAAACCTATAAGATAGAAACGAAAATAAACATAAATAAAACAATAAAACTCAATAAATAATTAAAATTAAAATTATCTAAAATATAAGTATGAAACACACTCATCACTAATCTGTGTAGAAATCTCTCTCTTTTTCTTTCATTTTTTCTTCTTATTAGAATGAGAAAAAAAAACAATAGCATCAAATAACAAAGAAAACTAATAATATAGAATAATGTTCTTAATCGTGTAGTGAAATCAACCCGTCCTCCAACATAATTTATTAACAAAAAAATCAGATCTCACCTTCCTAATTTTTATATTTGAAGCATTTAAAAAAGTTGGTTCCTATTGTTGTTATATGATTTGGTCCGACGACTAATTGGTAATTGGCAATTGACTATATTATGATAATTTGGGAACAATAATTATTTAACAATTAGTGCCTAATTATGATCGGATGCAAATAAATTAATCTTCTAGGTTTGTTTCCCTAATTTCAAAAATATCACTTCAAAATAATTATTTAATGAGAAAGCTGTAACATCAATCTAATTTTTAATTGCAAAATCAACTCCTAGATCAGGAGCTGCGAGCTCAAAATTAAATGCTTGGGAATATAAAAATATTTACGTAATCATACGTCTTGAATTGTCGTCATCGTGCTGACGCTACTTGTGTAATATTCTACAGATCACCTATATGGCTACGCCACAGAAAATGTCGTGTATTGTATTACTCCGTAATTTATAATCACCATGTCTCAGCTTATATATTTGGTCGAATCGAGATACATAGCCTCTGAAGTTGGGCCTACACCAAAATTAGCGTCACTTTTTATTTGCGGTCATTCAATCTAAGTTAGTCAAATAATCTTATTCTCTCGTGATCTAATTTTTTTTTCAAATAATATCAAAACATAGGAGATGAATTTTTTCAAAAAGGTTTTTCTACTATTGATAAAATTAAATATTTGAAGATAGTAAAGATCAAGAAAACAAAAAAAGTAAAAAAATTTATAAACTGAACTCTTATTTAAATTGAAATGGAGAAAACAAATTTGATTGAATAAATTAAAAAGACAACAATTTGCAAAAAAACACAAACTAAAACTTGAGAACAACTCCTAGGAGCTAAGAAACTGAAATTGAGAAAATTAAAGGATATAATTGTAGAGGTGTGATGTGTTGTCTATGTGAACCTTTTTTTCTTCTTTGGCCTTGGAGTCCTTATATAGGCATGGGAGACTTGATGTTTAGGGGGTACTTGGTTGGGATTATCCACATGATAAAATATGTGGTAAACTTATTTTTCATCACTTTTTCATGTTTATTTCAAGTATTCTCATTTGAAATGATAAAATTATCTAATTTGTTTAAACAATAATCATACATTATTTTTCCTCAAAAATCTACTTTACCAAATAATTTTTCTAATCAATTTACCCATCTTACAACACATCTACATATTTTTTTTAAATAACTTTTACTTTTTCAAATCCTCATAAAAATATCATTATTTATTTGAATTCTTTCTATTTGATTTTGATATTTTATTTTGTTCAAGATCAAAGCCTCACAAAAGTGTCATAAAAATCCCTTCAGATCTCGTTCCAGTCCAGCTTCAACCAAACCAGTCCCGATACCGAATTTTGAGATTTTTTCATCCATTCTAACCCCTGCCGTGAAAGGCCCGCCTCGCAAACCCGTTTCAGGGTCTCATGTGAGATTAAGATATGCACGTTAATTGGAATGAATAATATATTAAGTTTGAATAAATGATAGATAAACTCTTCATATATGCATAATATAAAATTTAAATGATTAGAATGCATGTTAATAATATCAAATATTTTTTTGAAATTAAAAATTATTTCCTTCCCTAAAATAAATATTATTCACAAACTATCAATGTTTAAAAAAAATTAAAATTATAAAAAGGGGACTATAACGGGATTATTTATCACGTCTCGTTTGTTTGTGTGAAGGATCGGACTGGTGAGACAGAGTTGCGAATGAGGGTTTTTCCCTAAATCATTTATATTCAGCTTTAGATTGTATTTAGCCGAAATATAATAAAAATTTCTATTCATATTCTGTTTCGTTCCTATGCCAGAACCAGAATATTGCATTTATTTGTATGGTGTTAGTAAAAAAATTATTTTAATTTTTGACGTAGTAAGAGAAAATAGTTGATTTGATTTTATTGGTGAAATTAATAAAATAGTTAATTAATTAGTACATAAAATAATATATATAACACATTGTATGTATTAGAATCTATAAATAATCATTGACAACAAATAAAAACTTGATAAAAAAAGAAACTATAAATTATTAATAATTTTATTACTCTCATATAATTTATATAATTTTCTCAATAATTTTATCAAACTTTCTCAACAACTTTACTCAAGTTTCCTACATACCAAACAAAGAAATCATACTTTTCCAGTAACTTTTTTACTTAACCATGTGTTATCAAACATGATAATATTAATATTTTGTCATCTAACTTTACCACTTAAACTTACCCAGCAATTTTACTTTTTCAGCATTCTTATTTAACCGGTACAAAACGGTCCCTTAGAAAACTTCAACGAAGATTCACTCCTTCACATGATATTTGCAACTTTGAAATTTGAATAGAAATTGTATCTGATGAAGATGAATCTTGGAGATGATAAACTAATTATCATGTTATCTTCATCTTAAATTTCAAATCTCCTAAGATGTATATGAACCAGGTACACTTATATTTGAGATAGACTTCATTGAGATGATGAGAATCGTTTACATGTTGTCTTCAATTTTAATTTTAAGCCCCCTTAAGATATTAATGGATCAGATGCACTTCTCATTTGAAATAGATTTCCTTGAGATGATGATAAACTTCTTCCATGATTATCTTGAACGATAAATCCGCATCTTAAAAAAATAAGCAATCTTCCGAGTATATGTTTAAATTGGGTCGAGCCTCAAATATAACTATGTCATCTTAAGACCCAGGCTTGACCTCGTGTTAACTGGATTGGGCCTTAGGCCGAGAGACTTGACATGTGTCATCTTGCTTAGGTTCCTTAGGACTTGACTAATATTGTGTTGACTAGTTTGGGTCTTTGGCCGAGACACTTGATCCCGTGTCATCTTGCATGGGGTCTCTAGGCCTTGACTAATCATGTGTTGACTTATTTGGGTGCCTTAGGCTTTCAGTTCTTGCATTGTCTAGGATTTCATGAAGGTTGACAAAATGATCTAAGCCTCTTAAGTATGACCCATGAGGAAATGACCTCGGGAGAACAAAAAATTAATGACTAAAGACTAAGAAAATGAGCATTTCTAGACCTTGGGAAGAGAAGCCTCCTAGACCTTAGAAAGATAAGCCTTCCTAAGCTTTGGAAAGAGAAGCTTCCTACGCCTTAGAAAAAAAAGCCTTCTAAAGTCTTGGGGAGTGAACCTTCATAAACATAAGAAAGAGAGACTTTATAGGCCTAAGAAAGGGACGCCTAAGGAAAATGAACATTCATAGGCCTTAGAAATAGAAATTTCATTGGCCTAAGGAAAATGAACTTTCCTAGGCCTTAGAAAGGGAAGCACTCTAGGCCTAAAGAAATATACCGTCGTAGGCCTTATAAAGAAAAACTTCATAGGCCTAAGAAATAGAGATTTCTCGGGCCTTAGAAAGAGAGGCTTCTTAAACCTAGGAAAATTCAAAGACCATTAAATATGCCTTAAAAACATAAATAACACCATAAGCATCCCAAACCAAAAAACATAAAACTCATATTCTCTCAATTTCTTTCATACCTAGCGGCTTCTACCTCCATTTTCTTTACCTATCTCTTACTCCATCACTTCATCTTTTTAAGTAATTGAGTCTAGTGTGAGCCAACAATTTTTTTTTTTGTATTTCTTGATGAGTTCAAATAATGTGGCTTTGAAGGCCACTTTATATATTAAGAAATCACTTAGCCAACACTACTTATAAATCATTGGCTCACTAGAAATATGTAAACCAAAGCTACACAAAAACAAAGATTAAAAAAAAGCTTGGTCGGTATAAAAGCTCGAATTCATTTTATAGATCTTAAATTTGTACAAAATTAATGGCTATTTATGCCAATTCTTTTCTCATGAATTCACTAGCCGATACATTTATTAGAACCTATCATAACCTATAACATTATCATCTCATCAGCCACATAGGTCGTGAGGCTTTGCATGGTGCCACGAACTACGACTTCTTTCTCCTCTTGTGATGGATTCATCCTAAATTTCTTTAATTATTAGCTTGGGTAAATTTGTCGTGGTTGGCCGACATAACTTTTTAAAATTCTTCAAGGCTGCTATATCATAAGGGCGGCTTCAGTTACTCTTAAAGAAAATTGCATTAAATCAATTTCTTCCTCATAATACTTGGCCTCTACAACATTAATCGATGATAAGAATGGTCTACTATTAACATGTACAACCTCTATCGTCTCCCCATTCCAAAAGAATACAAGTTGGTGAAGTGAAGATGGCACGTATAGACACATGCATCCGATCCCTATTGAGTTGTGCATTATAATGGGAAAATTATCAATGACAAAAAATGTTGTCATTAATGTATTGCTCCCCACCGTCACTTCGAAGCCAAACTCACTTAGTTTTTAGGTCTCCTACTGTGAAATTACTTATACAAGTTTGATGAGAACAAACTCGCACTCATCTATACATAATTACTTCAGCATTACAGTAGGAATCATGTTCACGGTGGCTCCAAATCAACTAGCACTCTATTGGTAGGCCAGCCTTCTATGTGTGTACAAATGTATAATGATTCTAAATGTTGGGCTACATGATCTGGTGAACTCTCAAGTACTATATTTTCTGTCTCTGTTAATTTCTTCTTGCTCTCTTCAACTTTCTGACTTGAGCTATTAGTCTCATTTACGATATGTGCCTTGCATCTTTTATTTCTATCACATCCCCTTCCATCATCACAGGTTGCCCATGTTGAATACATTATGAAAACCAACACCATCTGACAGTGAGCTGGAGGTAAAGTTTTTGGTCTGGATGGCTTGTCACCTTGAGTCTATGAGGATAAAGGTTTTAGTGCATTTTTTACCTTAAGACCTACTAGTTTTGTCTCTTGGGTGACTGACATGTGAGACTCTAACTCCATGAGAAACATTATCTTCCTTTTCTCCTAAAGCTTTGGGTGTTGTTGTTACCCCCTGAACGTAGGTCTTCGTGAGAGTTAATTTTGACATAACAAATTTGATGTTGCTCTCTGCCTTTTACATCCTTCTTTTTTTAGTTAATGTTAAAGGCTCATAAGGTTGGGAAATATTTCAAAGCCTATACCATCGTCCAACCTCAGTTACAAGTGGCTAACCATCTTTGGTGCTTCCCTCCTTTTTGAAACCACCCTTTATTGATCCTTGTGGTGATCTCTTTATAATATTGTATCTAAAGGCCTGGATTCATTGGTCTCTGATGATAATATAAGAGATGATGATTCTGCTCCTTATATCTCGACCTATATTGTGGTTCAGACTGAGATTATTGCAACCTCTAAACACAGACTTAGGACTATGAGGCCCATAATTCTCAGGGTCAAGACCACTGCAACCTCCTTTTGATTGGACTCCTAGGCCGTCGACGAATTTCCGTTCACTCAATCTCAATTTAATGATTGCATCGACAACATAATTTTACTTTTTTCTCTCATTTTACTTCTTTTTTTGTACATCTGAATGTAGCTTCTTTTTTACAAAACATTTCATCTCTTTATCTTTAGATCTATGGCCAAGGTCTACCTTTGGCCTAGGCCTGCCATCCTAGTAATATTAGTTGTCACTATATTCACTTGTGCCAGGGGAAAATGGTTATCATCCACACTCATTATCTCTTTTCCTTTCTCACACAAACGTAAAGTCCCCTTCTCAATCAAGTCTTGTATTGTATTGTGAAAAATCACACAATTAACGATAGAATGACTCTAAATATGGTGCCACTTACAATAAGCCTTCTTCTGTAGATTCTCAGTTGATGGAATCACATAGCCATCATGTAACTTTATCATTTTGTCGCCTAGCGTGTGATAAAAAATTGGGCAGCTTTAGTTATATCAAAAGTATACGCCATTTTGGTCTCGTACCTATTTCTCCTTACTTCATGGATAAGTTGAGGTACCTTGTTTGACTTAAACAATTCCTTGCAATCTCAATAGCTTATTCCGCATTTGCTTGCTCTTCCACCTGAAATGTAGTGATCTTCATAGCTTGGTCCCTATAATACATCATCTTTTAATGAATTACTCATCTGGGACTATTCCTTCAATATTTCTTCACATTGGATCACCCTAAAGATCAGCTCAAATAGGTTTGTATATTCCATTCCTTCAAACCTTTTTCCTTAAATCATGCAATGAAATCTTTCTAGGAGAATAACCTTACATTGAGTATCGGCTCTCTTCAATCATCCAATGAAATCTTCAATCATTTCTCCTTCTTTTTGGCATAATCTTGCAATAGCAGCCATGGACATCTCAGGCTCATTCTTGTATAATTGTCCATGCAAGCAATGTTCCATGAGTTGTTAATTTGGAACAAAGTTGGTATGAAGGTTAATGTTCCAAGTGAAAACCCTACCAATAAGTGAATTGGCAAAAACCTTCAACTTCAAAATTTCATCACTTCCCACTTTACCACACTAGGCTGTGAATCCACCAATATGTTCCATTGTGGATTGATTTTCATCCCCAGAAAATAAATTGAACTCAAGGAACCTATAATCTAGCAAAAGTTCAACTCTGTCTATAAAATTAAGATATGACTTCCTATACATGGGTCGATCAATCCTTCTCATCCCAAGACTGAACACATCATGTATCATATTCTCAACAGCCTCACGATATAAGGTTTGACCGTTATGGCCTTGAGCCTCCCTTGGCTGATCGTGCACATTGGCAGTCTAAAACTTCATTCTAGCTAACTCTCCAATTATGGCCATTATTTTAAGCATTTTGCCCCCGGCTTGGCTATTCCACCTTGCTGGCGGTGGCTAGTATGGAGCTGGTTGCTCAACTCACTCTTGTGGAATCGAGAACACATATTGTCGTATCGCTTTAATAATTTCCTATAAGCTCTGTTGTAAAGCATGAAACCACTCTTGCACATTATTAATGATGGTTTGTTTAAGTCCATCACCTATTCTTTGGATGGTTTATTCGATGGACCTAGAACTTTCCTCAGCCGATACTCTATCACCTCGTCATCATTGGTTGAATTCTTTTAAAAATATGTGGATTTAGCGCTAGCCATAGGTGTCTATTGCTTAACTCTCAAAGTTCTTTTAGAACTTGTAGTGGTCATAAACTCCTAAACAGAGTCCCACCAGACATGCCAAAATAGATATTTGGTGAAGTTTTGTTAAACTGAGATACCTAGGCCTCGAGGCTGGGCTTAGGTCGAATCAACGTCCTTCTTTATTAGTGCGTGAACATGCCAATTCGATCCAAGTTAGCAGAATAAAATGATTGGCTCGTGATCTGACTTCTTCTCAAGTGACGTCGAGAAGTAGGGAACGAATTTTCCCAAAAAGGTTTATCTACTACTACGAAGACTAAAGTTTTAAAAATAATAAAGATCAAGAAAACAAAAAGGTAAAAAACTTATAATTGAAATAAACTGAGCTATTATTGCAATTCAAACAGAGAAAACAAACTTGATTGAATAATTAAAAATGCAACATTTTGGAAGAAAGCATAAACTAAACTTGAGAACAATTATTAAAAGCTTAAGAGCTAAGAAATTGAAATTGAGAAAATTGAAAGCTAGAATTGTAGTGGTGAGTTGTGTTCACCATGTGAAGCCCCCTTTCTTCTTTGGCTTTAGAGTCCTTGTATAAGCATGAAAGGCTTGATGTTTAGAGAAATTTAGTGAAGATTTACTTCCTCCTATGATATCTGCAACCTTAAAATTTGAATAGAAATCATATATGATGAAGATGAATCCAGTCTAGTTCTACTTGAAAATGAGTCTTAAAGATGATAAACTAATTGTAATGTTATCTTCATCTTGAATTTTAAATCTCCTAGGAAGTAGAAGAATCAGTTACACTCCCATTTGAGATAGAGTTCCTTGAGATGATAATAACTCTTTCTATGTTGTCTTCAATTTGAACATTAAACCCTCTATGATAAAGATAAATCTGGCACACTTACCATTTGAAATAGATTTTCTTGAGAAGATAAGAAACTTCTTCCATGATTATCTTGAACGGTAACTCTAGATCTAACGGAATAAACAATCTCGTGAGTATATGCTTAAATTGGGCTGAGCTTAAATATGACTATGTCATCTTAAGACCTAGGCTTGACCTCGTGTTAGTTGGTTTGGACATTAGGCCGAGAGGCTTGACCCGTATTATCTTGCTTGAGTTTCATAGGCCTTGACTAATCATGTGCTGGCTGGTTTTGGTCTTAGGCCGAGAGACTTGATCATGTGCCGTCTTGCCTGGGATCCTAAACCTTGACTAATCATGTGTTGGCTGGTTTGGGTGCCTTAGGCATTCAATTCTTGCATTATCTAGGACTTCATCTATCAAGTTGATCTAGATCTCCTAGTTATGACCCATCAGGAAATGAAATGGATTATATAAGGTAGACGTAGTCCTTACATCTTGATCCTTACGCCTAGGACCAAATGTTGAGCTTGACTCTTCTCGTGCCATCTTCTTGAACAAAACATCAAAGGTCAAGGCTTAGGTTTTAATCCTTAAGCTCCCGAAATAATAATTTTTAGATAACATGCGCTAACTGTAAAATTGTGGTTCAATTAATAATTATGAAATAGCATATTATTAATAGCATAAATATTGATGGAGTGTAGGGTAGTAATGCATTTAATTTAAAATATTATAAACAAATGCTATGAAATTATTAGTAAGGAGGGACACTTATTTATATACCTTCATAAGAGTCAAATATATTTAAAAAGTTCCTACCAAGATCCTGTTGTTACACAAATTCGTTAAGATATGGATTAGGTCTTGCAAAACGAGCAAACAATCAAATTATCACTGAGCAGCTAGCGAGGGGCGTCCTTGTCAATAAATTTCATTTTATTTTAGTTTTGTGTATTGGAAGAATTATCAATAAGGCCGAAGTGGACTTAGCTTAATTAATTGAAAGGTATCTTATTGGTACTTATAGACAGAGTAACTAATAACTTAGGCAAATACTAATCTAATGAGTGTTAGCTAGGAATCTATTACAATGAGGCATCGAACAGAGTAATCACGAAGAAGGTGGTTCCTTTTATAAGTTATGTTGGGAAAATTGAATCACACATTGCTCAGTATCTTAGTTTTTCCATTACAAAAATTAAAATCTGTGGTAGAGAAATTTAAATGTGAAAAGTGAGATAACATTATTATTATTTTTTTTGAAAAACACACAAAGGAAAAAAAATCAAGAGACCTTATCTAGAAACACATATTCTAGCTCACAACAATGAATCTTTTCACTCTTCATGCTCTTTTTTATCGTCACTTTCATTTCTTATTTTTCATGTTTACTTTCTTATATTTACTTCATTTTTTGCCTTGTGATCGGCTCCAACAAATCTCCCCCTGCGGCTCGTAGAAAAAATGGAACCAACCCACCTTAATTGTTCCTTCCTTTGTACCAGCATCCTCTTGACACTAAGGCTCCTAAGGATATTACGTTCCTTGTCACATCTGGAACATGACGTACACCCGTAAAGTCCGTATCAATCTATTTGATGTCTTGACATTTACTGTTCCAACTCCCACAACATCACATGCAGTATTATTCCTTATATACACCAAGGAATGGAATATTATCAAGCACCCTTCACTATTTCGGATAGTATTTATGGTTCCACCTTTTTCTTAGCAACTGGCTTTCATGGTTTTCATGTGATTATAGGTACTCTTTTCTTGATCATATGTGGTATTCGCCAATATCTTGGTCAGATGACCAAGGAGCATCACGTTGGCTTTGAAGCAGCTGCATGGTACTGGCATTTTGTAGACGTGGTTCGGTTATTCCTATTTGTCTCTATCTATTGGTGGGGAGGTATATGAAAGAACGACTGAAGGTCGATAAGAGGTGAGCTACCCCTTTACGAGAACATATATGATTGGAAAATGGTGAATCAAGAACCCACTCTTTGGCTTCTCTCTTGCCATCATGAATTGAGAGGACTATATCATTCCTCAAAATTAGTCTCAACCACAAGAGTCATATTGGGCTCCATCCTCTTGGGACAATTTTGAATCATATGTCATTCTCACCATAATAATAGTACAGTCGCTCTATTATTGGCTTTCTGATATCTTAAAGCTCCCCCTTTTCTGTGTAGTCCTTGCTTTCTACCATCTTACCACTTCCCTTGTATCGCTAGAGCTTGTGATTCACCATGGCTCATCTCATCTTCTCCATTAATTTTCTCTCCTAGAGAATAAAGCGGCTTCCACTTGTTCTACTGCGATAATATCTCTCCCATAAAGCATAGAATTGAACTTGCAGAATCGATCGTACCGAACTCAGTAGAATAATGCGTTTATTAAACCCTCAAAATGATTGTGCAGATCTACACCATCTTTTTTGGGGGAAGAAATACAGTTCTCGCTTCAAGATCAATGAGTGTGAGAGTTTTGCACATATAGAGTTCCTCTAATTTCTCCCACAAACTTATTGTATAGCTCTCCTCTATAACGTTATACACGACATCGTATGCCAATGTCAAACGTACATTACTTGCTGCTCTTGCGCTGAGCATGCTCCATTTATTTTCATAAATATCTGATGGTTTTTCATACAGTGACTCATCTAGGAGAAATTACTTGTTGCCAATGTTAAATTACAAGATCACGAATAACACCGTGGACGGGTGAATAATGTTCGTGAATAGTACATGTGGATAGTACTGCAAATAATATCATGAACTAGGCCTACCATGCTTTCAATGTGTTATTCTGATACCTACCAACCTTCCTAAGATACCATTTGTTGGAAAGTTTGAATCATAATTCATACCTCCTCCAGAATCTTCGTTTTCCCAGCACTATAATTAATTTAGTGATAGAGAAATTAACCGTGAAAGTTAGACAACAATATTTTTTAGAATTTGAATGCGTGAAAAATGGCAGAACGATACTTTTTACGTGGGAAACTCACAAAGAAAAAAATCACAGGACATCTTTATCGTGAAAATACTTCACTGTAAAAAATAGATTACAACACCTTTTGTAGCTCATCATTTACAGCAATTATGCTAGAAAAATACGCCGATGTGAATACACTCAACCTCTATTGTTTTACACAAAATAATCTATTTTTCTCTCCACCCTATCTCACTTTTCTTTCTTTTTCTCTCAGCCTTTATTTGGCTCTCTTTGCACTGAAATCTGCACAGCTCACTTTTAAATTAATTGTGCACACCTTTACAATCTCAAAGCTCTCCAATTTATAGAACTCTCATGGTCTTATCCTCAACAAAAAATGGATGCTTCAATTAATTAATTTATTTGCCAACCTATTTGGTGCTACCTCTTTGAGACTTGGCAATGAGTTCTAGAACCTCATTTGGAATCTTAATATCCCTTCTAAGATGAGGTACTTCTTGTGAAGAGCATCTCAGAATCTATTAGCCACCAAACAAAACTTGCACAAAAGCAGAATTATTGATAATGATAATTGCCCTACATGCAAAATGAAACCAAAATCAATAGAACATCTATTATATGGATGTGATTGGGCTAAAATAGTTTGGTTTCTAACCCCACTGCAGTTAAGGTATGATCAACAAGCATGTTTCTTTGGTGATTGGCTCAAGAGGAGGATTCAAGAGGTTGAATCTCATCCTAATGGAAATTCCTTTTTAATTTCCTCCTTTTGTTTTATCTGTTGGTATGTCTGGAAAGGTAGAAATAATTGGGTGGTTGAAAAGGAGGCTATTGATCCTGCTTTAGTAGTTAAAAGAGCTCTCAGTGCTGCGCCAAGTTTCTGGTTTGCTTTATATGGTAAGAACTCTACAACAAATAGCACGGTTTCAAGTGAGGCTTCTAAAGCAGTAGCTATGGTTCCTATGCAGCCTAAATGGGAGCCTCCTCCTAGAGGGATGTTAAAAATTAACTGTGATGGCAGTTTCTGTTGGAGCAAATGTGAATATTTTAAAAACCATGTACTTGTCACGTGAGTATATTCCTACAGAAAAGAAAAAAAAGGGGATGCCGTTTTGGTTTGATTTATCAGAAGAAAACAAAAAACAGGGGAAGACCAAGTCCTTTGATTTTTTGAAACAAAAAAAAAGATCTTCTCTCCATGATTTTCTCCTCAACCAAACACGATTTCCTTCTCGATCTTAGCCACTCCAACGTTCTCTTCTGCTTTCTTCTAACTCCTTCTTGGCCGGAAAATTTCTTTAAATGGGACCATAGTTCATTGTTTTGAAGATACAAAAATTTGAAGCCCTAACTTCGAAAACAAAAAAAAATTATTATTCATTCCTTATCTGGTTCTTATTTTGAGATCTTATACTTTTGTTTCCGAGTAGTTTTTTGGGTGTTTGTTTTCCGGTCTTCTTTGGTGCAGAGGAGGTACGAGACAGAGGTGATTCTGGGCTGTTTTATCCTTGTAGAACCCGTCATTATAATCTTATATTGCCGACTGACCGACTGTCATCTATTAGACTGTCATCTTTAGACATTAAAAAAAATCATCATTATAAGAGGGTACAATGATGGAGAATCCTCGTGATCGTAGGTATCGCGAAAAGTAGATAGATGACAGAGAATCTCCGTCATCTTAGTCGCCACAAAAAGCATATAGATGACGGAGATTGCCCGTCATCTAAGATTACTCCACGTAGACTTTAGATGACGAAAAATCCCCGTCATCTTAGTTGCCGCCAAAAGAACATAGATGGCAGCTGATCCCCGTTATCTTAAGTGCCAACAAATTCATATATGATAGGAATCCCCGTCATCTTAAGTACCGCATAAAGCAAATAGATGACGGGAAATCCCATTCATCTAAAGTTCAAGAAAAGAAAAAAATAAAGTTTTTATTTAATTAAATTTCTGCAGCTATATAATATTGGTTCCAAATGATTCTCAATAATAATATAAGTCATAAAATCCTAGATGGTCCCAATCAATAATATAAATCATAAATCCTCTAGATACTTCTGTTAACAATATATGACATCGATCTTAGATAGTTCCCTACCGATAATATAAATCATAAAATTAACCAACAACATACATACTAATCACATCTCAGCATAACATATTGTCCAAAAACTATAAGAAAGTTCATCATGAGAAATAAGTTTCATTATTGAAAAACTGCTAATTGATAAAATACCAAGTGTTAGCTGCATATCCGAAAACCATAAAACGTTTATAGGACATGATGGTAGCCCCAAAGATGCATTCCCTCATTGATAGAATGGCGTATGATGATATCTGAGACTTCATATATCCTATAAAGTAAGAGATAGATGAGAAATAGATTATGAGTTCAACAATCTCACAATGGATCACGGATCCGAATTAAAAGATAACTACACCAAAATAAAACACCATCTCATGGAAAGGCAAACAAAATTAAAAAAAATGTCACGGAAAGGAAAAAAACTACCTTCCCATGACACAATTTACGCACGAATAATCTTTACCTAGCAATTACAAACATTTATAGTGGAAAAAGATCAGACAGAGCTATTTATTAAATAGATTATATAAAAGTGTTTTTAAAAAAAGTCATAGATAGGCAAAACAAATGCATTTCCCTAACAACTTAATGAATTCAATTTTCACGTAAAATGAAGCTTCTAAATTTAAAGAAACAAGCAACTATAATTCAATTCAATCTATGTAACTCTATCTTACATAAGGAAAAGATCTATTTAAGACAATGAACTAAGATTTGAATGCTCGAAATTGATCATAATAAAGTAAAATGAACGAAGTGCTAATAACAAAGTAAAATGAACGAAGGGTATCATAACAAAGTAAAATGGACAGATATGCAGTGTGAGTTTTCATCATCACGGTGCAAATCTAGCAATACTACCTAGATTAATAACCACAGAAGTTATCACTTACATAATTTATCTTTGACATTATTAGAAACTAAACAACTCTCTCAAGTCCATTCAAAATGAAGTAACTACAAAACAACAATAGGAATCAGCTAAGCTTGGTTTATAATAAAAGTGACTTTATGAAATAGTATGAAGTTCCCTCAAAATCCTTCTATACCTTTAAAAGTAGAATTTAGAACTACATTCTTTTAGAATCATGATAAAAGAAATTTATCTAGCTAATTTATTAGGTTGGTGGCCCAAATATGTAAAAAAACAACAACAATAAGTTTTCTGGACTTCGAATTTAAATCCATAACATCACTAATAATGGTACATGGCATGTTGCTCATTAAAATCCACTAGAAATAAAAAAAGGTTAATCTACACAAGATCTGAAAATTAGAGTTCTCACTGTAGCTTCAGGATTATGAGTTAGAACGCAGATGACATTTACTAACTCCCCAAGATTATGAGGGGGAGTACTGGTCACCATGCCAACCTAAAGCAATAACCATATATTAGGATAAGAAATACATAATGGACAATGTAGAATGCCTTACAGTCATTTTGAAGCAAAATAGGGAAGAAGATCAAGAGAGAAAAAATATTAACGAAGAAATTTAGATGGAATCACCGTAATCCTAGAAACTAAAGAGAGATAGTTGTGGGTGATAAATACATAAAGAGAACTAACTGTATTAAGAGAACCAAAGTTATAATCTTTAAGATAATTAACTACTGGAGATTATCCTCTCACATCTATGAAGAGTTTACTGAAGAGCTAATCTTTAGTTTTTCCCTTAAATCAAGCTTATGTTGCTAAAATTCAGCTAAAAGCAATATCTCCAAGGTTACTTCCTGTACCGACATAAATGCTTAAACAAGGTTACTTTTTGTACCGACATAAATGCTTAAACAAACTTACTGTTCTTCCAAGAATAAATGCAGCTGTAACACCTAGTGTAGCATCAATGGAGTCAGCAATAAATCCTAAAGGCAGCCCAAATAGATACCCACCTCCAAGCTAGAATGCACATCAACAAAAAAAGACGTACAGAAATGGTAAGCTAAAGTAATTTCTCTCCAATCCAAATATTAGCTTATCAATTTGGTACAACATGCAAGCATGACTTATTATAATAACCTTCACAGGGTGTCAAATTCGACTAACATTCACTTCTTTCCAGATTACTAAAGCGCCATTAAATGTGCATTACTTCACTGATTAAAATAGAGAAAATGTCATTGCTCTTAAAAATACTGTGAGTACTGAAGTTGGAAGTGTCAACATAGTTAGAGGAATATATGCAACAGCCCTACATATTCAGAGCAGTGTATAAAAGTCTTCAGTTAAAACTTAGAGTGATCCTAAGTGTGAGCAGAAAGGAACATCCAGATAACCAAAGGAATACTTGATTCTACTGAAACAAAATCATGTAAACATAGGAGCATCAATAGAGCTAGAATTAATTACAGAAAAGAAAGAAATAAAAAACTCTTTTCATCACAGAATAAAAGAGATGGTATGCTATAAATGAATAGTTCCATACAATTTTTTCTCTATAGATATTAGGTTCTAAGGAAGTTATTATTTTTTTCCTTTTACTGAAAACTTGAAGCATCCAAATCTCTTTGAATTCGAAAGGGACCATGTAGACCACTCAATCTGAATGCTCTAGGGACTTACTTAGGGAGGTGGCCTTGGAAATTTGAGCTAAAAGAAGACCCCCATTTATATGGTGAGTTCATGAACCAATTAAACTACCCAAGGGGTAAACATAAGCAATATGCATCTTTCTATAAGAAACTATATATATATAAAGAGATAACTACAAGGAGAGTCTCAGCTGATGAGAAATCCAAACTGAGCTCCAAAAAATATAGAAGCAATATGCACTTTTAATAAAAAAAAGATGAACTTCTGTCAAATTTTGGCTATTAGATGACTTACAAAATGAGTGGACCCCAAGAACTCAGATCATGCTTTACCTATAGCAAGAAATCCTTCAATATCTGCAAAATGTGATTCTTTCAACATATGTAGATATAAGCAAAATTGAAAAAAGAACTTAATCTTCATGAGGTGAATGCCAAATTATAATCTCATTACTAATGATACTTAGAGTAGATGGAATTAAATTAAAACCAGGATGACATACCTAAGCATTAAGTCAAAACAAGTTCATAACATTAAGAGAAAAGCTGCAATACATAACAAAATTAACGAAGGCATATACTTTAACAAGGGCACAACCGACAAATAAACACCTTTTCTACAAGGACACACAAGGTTACTTTATGTACTAAGCTCAAGTTCTGTAAATCAAAACCTTAAACCATAAATTAAAAACAAAGGGAAATGATTCAAGGGAAATCAAAACCCTAAATGTATCTGGAAAGGATTACAGAGAGAGATGGAAATTATGGTGACCGTGAGCTTCTTCTAGCGACGACGAGTTGATGATTAAGAGGCTGGGTGATCGAGACTCTTCTCTTCACGTTCATAGGTACTCAGGGTCACGGTTTTGATTTCTCCGTTTAGCTTGATACCTCATTATCGCGGTTTTGATTTATCCATCTGGCTTGAAGATGATGACCTTCTTCTTTGTCGCACGACTTAGGCTTCTCAGTCGAAAAAGAGAGAGACTATATATCTTATAAATCTAAAAAATGCGAGACTTTTTTTTTAGATCGAAAACATGAAAGAAAGAGGGAGAGAGAAACCCTAATCTCCAAGGAGCCGTTGTTCTCTTCCTTTGATATGAAATGAAGCAAATGATTTAAGATTAAGGAATAGGGTTAAAAGGCATGGTATTTTTTTAAATAGAGAAAATTTACAAGTAATATGTCAATAAAAAATCAATTGCACCTCTTTGTTTGACCGGCCAAAAAAATGTCAATAAGCAAATCACTGTCATAATAGGTAAATGATCGATTGTAGTTTATTAAATAACTGTCATCTTATCTCAAAAAGTTAAAAATCTTCCATCATCGCCTATTTTCCTTTGACAGAATTTACATAACTGTCATTGTAGTATATATGTGGGTGTCATCTAAGGCCAAAATTGTAGTAGTGGGGGCTGACGAACTGCTTGCACAGTTTGGGCAAAGCCATGAAACGTCTTAAAGAGAGCGACCTAATTCGTGATTCAACCCAAGAATTCCTGGTAAATTCATTCCATATTTGTATTCTGCCGCAACAATTTTAAGATGTTTCTTTTGCCATGACTTCTGAACACAATTCTGCAACTGCCGACCTGAACAAGCCTTTCCGTCTTGAAAGGTCAAATTTTAAAATATGGAGACAAAAAAATGTTGTGTTTCCTTACCATGAAAAAAATTTCCTATGTCGGCACTTCTAAAAAATCATTTCTGCCTGAAAACCCATCTGAAACTCAAGCCAAACAACATGACTCTTGAGTTGAAAATGATTTTATATGCAAGAACTTTGTTCTGAATGATTTATCTGGTGATTTGTATGACTATTATTATTCTAAAAATCTGCAAAGGAAATATGGGATGCACTTACACTACAACAAAAAAAAACGCTACTATAGCGGCCAAAAAATGCTATCATAGTTTTTTTTTCTAAATGTTATTTTTGTCAACGTTATTAAAAGTTTGAACCTACCGTAATATTTTTTCGCCACTATCAAAACACTTTATAGCATTTTTAAACGTTATGGTAGACCTATCATAGCATTTTTTCAATGCTGTTAAAGATCTACCGTAACTTTTTTTCAACGCTTGCTAGAGCTACCATAGCATTTTTCCAATGCCATGGTAGACTTACCATAGCGTTTTTTCAATGCTATGGTAGACAAATGATAGCATTTATAAATCAATAGTAAAAACTTACCATAACATTTTTTAAACAATGTCAAAGACTTTTCATAGCATTTTTATGCTATATGATGTATAATATCTTATTATTATAAGTTTTTTATATTACTTTTGCCATTGTACGAACTTTAATATTTTTTTGAAAAAATATCAAAAAAATAATAACATCACTTAACTTTTTATGTTATTATTCAAAATTCTTATAAACTATTGTCCACTAAAAATCATAGTTTTAGATGACAAATACATATTGATTTTTACATAGAACAAACAAAAGTAATATCCTAAAAGAAGGATTAAAATCTAGCAAGACTTCAAATCTAATTATGAAACTTCAAAAATTGACGTCGAGGCAAGATGTGACTTGCTTGTTTTTGTTGACTTTAGTTTGAAAGGGCTGAGCTGATCTATATATCAAGAATTAAAAACATTAGGTCTATCTATATATCAAATATGTACTTAAAAAAGTCAAAAAATCAAGCTGAGTAAATTCAACAAAAACTTGAAAAAGTCATTTCACTATTTACAATTAAAAAATGGAAACAATTCATATTGAACTTTCTGACAAAGGGAAAAAATCAAGCATAACAAACAACAAAGAAGAAAATAAATGGAGCTTGAAAATTCAAAATTAATAAATAAAAAATAAATGTAACAGAAGAAAAATATGCATGAGATTAGGCAAATACAAAAGTTTATGATGAACAATTTAAATCTTAGTAATAACTAATCCTAAGCTTCAAGTAGTCCGTCGATAATAACCTAGATATCAAACTGTAAACCCAATAAACATGAAGCTATTCATTTACAGAAGTCACTACAAACAACCATTCAAAAAAGTCTTTTATTTCTCAAAACACCAGAATCCTATAAACCAACGATAATAACCCATATATAAGAACAACCCACAAGAAGAAAACTACATTGAATAGGGTATACATGCAATAATATCCCTGACTTTCATTGAAAGCACAAAAAATCAGAACAATATAAGAAAGCATCAGAACAATGTAAGGAAGAAAATTTTGGAGAATGCATAGAAGAAAGAGTAAAGAAAACGCTAACTTAAACACAACCCAACATCAAAATCAAACTCCACTCTCTCATAAAAACACATATGAGATGAGAAAACAAAACAAAAGGCAAAGAAAAAAAAATGAAAAAACAAGACAAAAAACAAAGAAATACATACCATCAACGAACTGAGATCATCCAATTCTAACTACTTTTTACAACTACATATTTTCAAAGTTTGGCTCAAACATCATATATTATGGATGTTCTTATAGAGAAATTAAACCAAAGTTTAAATGGATGTCTATTATCAAGATAAACAGGTAGGGAAACTTAAGAGATAGAACATCATTCGTCACCTCTTGCCCGTGTATAGAAACAAGGTTTCAATTGAGCTTGTCTAAACAAAGCATCGTTATGGCCAAGTACAATATTCAAAATTCTGAAACTCGATAACCTCAAAAAGGACTAATTAATAGAGGAGACCAAAACCAGAAAGTTAACATAGAAACATAGAATGAAATAAAATGAAAAAACATGGACGAAGAACATCGAACCTCCTAAAATAGTAAAGCTTAAACCAAAGATAGCTCGATAATGAAAGTAAGAATTAATTACGCACTAAAGGGTTATAATCATGTATCGAGAAATCAATCCACCTCTCTAATTCAAGCCTACACAACATTATGATTTATTAGAATCAAAACAACATATAAACAAGAAGGATTTGGATCCAACTTCAGAGGGAAAAAATAGTGTCTTCATTAATAAATCTATAGAAGAAATTGATATTATCGTTATCATTGAAGCAAAAAGCAACCGATCTTATGTTAGGTAACAAGCTAACTTATATTCTCAAATCCTTTCATATTTTATTAAATACCATCAAGGGGCTAGTTCACTATAAGCATTATGAATCCCAAAAAAAAATTTCAAGAGGACGTGATATAGAATTCTGCTTGGACAATTTTATACCTCTTGGCATGACACCAGTGCCTCCGACAATGCCAACTGCAGTGTTTGCCTTTAGATTTTCCTAAAGTTTAGGAGTTACCTACTAAAAGAAATGATGTTATTGGTTAAGAAGCTCCGAAGGTAGTAATTAGTCAATACAATATCAAATTCATCATATAGATAGATAGTAATACAACTACAAGATGCATCATCAGTACCAGAAATCATGAATTTTGGTCACGATCTTTGTATATAGTTGCAGCAAATAAAGAACTTTCAATTGATTAAAAAATACAGTGAGAACATAGACATTTACACTCACCTCCTTCACAACACTAGAGTCAGTATCACTACAAAAAATATAGCATTCTACAAGAGTCTAATATCTTCTTGAAAAGTAATCCACAAGAACCATGTCGCGCCTGTGACAGCCCTTCATATTAAAAGTCCGCGTTTTTTACGAGGCACAACACTTCCTACGAGACTCATGTGGTCTCTCATTTTTTTACAAGATATTTCAATTCCTGTAGAACGTTATTTAATAGAACTTTCAGACCCTGTTGAATATATTCAACAAGTATTTTTAATACTTGTAAATTAACATCTACAAGTATTTTGTATCCCATAAAGTGAGATACCATAATGTCCAAAGTATTCATATTAAACACTTTCAAAAGGATAATTTTTAAATAGCATAAAGAGCACCGATATGATACTTAACAACATTAATATATATATATATATCATTTGAAGAAAGTGCTACATTATTCATTTAATCAACTTACAAATAAATCTAACTTATCCTAAAAATATACAACCCTTTTTTTTTAATATACAAGCAACATTTATTCTAATCTCGTCCATTATAATTATTTACACCGCCTTGTTTGTCTTCGCCTAAAGCATTGTTTTTCCCGTTGTTGCAACTCCATCTTGGTGACATCTACTTCAATTGTAAAGACAAGGCAAGCATACCACTAACCTTAGATATCAAAGGCTGCATGGTCCCCCTGTAAGAAGCTGCTGGACCAAGTTTCAAACCAACAGTTGTGCTTTCATGTTCCTATGAAGAGGAAGTGAAAGCAAAATATTAGTTCAAATTTGAAACGATCTAAAGCAAGTGTATAAGGTAGGGAAATATGTTTGATATCTATTTAGGTTACAAATATGCAATATCCATGTTTATCTCATGTTTTAAATCAATTACATATTACACCATTATGGTAAAACAAAGCAATAATTTTGTTGTTGTTGAGAACGAAGCAATAGTTTCAACTCTATAGCCTTGATAGACAGCTCAGGTTTAGTATGTAGTTCGTCATTTTTGAATCTCAATTCAGTAGAAACAGGTTCTGCAACGTTCAAAGTGGCAACATATGACACTTACAACAGATGTGAGGCTTGGACATTCATAATGTTTCCCGTCATATTTTTTAAAAGTTTAATGTTTCAGATCATAGATGTGGCTTTGTCCTATTAATTTATTTGATAGATTCTAAGGTTCGCAGTATGATAGTTTGGACTCTTAGATCTACACTTCCATCAGGGACTATAAATAAGTTTCTTCTTCAACATCAATATACTTTAAGTGCATGGAAAATCATCTTTTCCAGGGAGTCAATATGAAACCACAAAATTGATCTATTAGCACATGCCCACATAAGTAGAAAATTTATCCGAGTATCAGACAACTTAAGACTCCCACAACATTTAGGAAGCTGCAAATGCATAGAGTAAGTATAGGCAAAGAGACAACCATGCATTACGAAAGAGTAACTTTGCGAAAAGCTAAGAATTTGAAGGATAACAATGTAAAAGTAAATCATGCTTGGTGGGTGCGAAGATATTAGTTCAAACAACTATGCACAGTATACTATAAAGTACCTCATTAGTTAATAAAAGTCTGGTAAAATGCAAGCCCACGCCCTTGGTTGCACGCTTAGGCAAGTGGTCTACCATAGTCCCAATCCCATTTTGTGAAAGAAAGAATGACGCAATTAGGTGACTTCTAACAATTCAAAGCCATTACCACACGGTGAAGAGCCATAGGCAACCAAGACCTAGATTACCCAATTACGTCCACTGTAAGACTCTAACTTTTATTCAGATCACTATAACCAAAGTTTAGACATCAAATTCTAGACATCACCTATTTCATCCTTGTTAGATGTGCTATTTCAAAGTTTCCCTCATTATAAACATTTAGATCATTCTTATCCAGTAAACCCAACATTGCAGAATGAGGAAATATTACTAACCCAGAAACAAGGGCAGCCATGCTATCAATGAGTAATAGCTTCACTTGATGCTCAAGAATTGAATCGTTGATCTGCTACAAACTAGAAATAAATGAGTGTAATTTTTTTTTCTTTTTGTACGATAATGAGAACAAAAAATAAATTAATGGGAAATTTGGCCCTGGAGCTGAAAATTTGAGATCATGCTAATATACTTTGATCCGAAATTAGTGGTGCATGTCTACATTATCGTGTAGAAGAGAATCGACTCTTACCGCTGCTATTAGCTGATGATGCCCAGTGAAAACTCCAAACTAAATATAATATGCGTTAGAGAATATTGGGTAGCTAGATTTCTTATTGTTAGAAAAAGATAAGCAAAAAACCAAAGTCCCCACATCCTGCACATTTTCCCCTATTTATTATATATTTGCTCTCCTATCAGTCTATCTGGACTGTAAACATCTAACTCACCACTGAGTTATTATACAATAAACCTTCCGATCAGAAAAATAAACCTTCCGATCAGAAAAATAAAAATTGAAGGAATCATTTCAGTAACCAAAGCCCAAAATGAAGCAAGAAGTAACCTCAAGATCAAAAAATACTTTCTTTCAAAACATCTTCAAAGATCTCAACAGAGCAGAGTATTGAATTTCCATGCAGCAACGGATTCAATATATACTTAGGCTTATCCCACTGGCTTCGAAGGTAATATCATCAAGTCTGAAAAGCAAAAGAGATTCTTCTACGAGTATACTTAACTCTAGCTGGTATTGGTTGAGTGTATAGACATTTAATGTGTGAGTGAAGAGGAAATTACACAATCGATAAAAAAATAAAAAGATCTATGACTGTAAACTTTGGTAAGTCAAAATGCTGGACTTCAATAAAATCTAAGACAAAAACAATTGTAAGAAATTCGTGCTCTTCATCTCTAATTTTTTTCCTCTGCTCTTCCCATGGTCTGCCCATTCCAATAATATCTTTGTCAACAATTAAAGTGTAGAGAAATTAGCGTTATAACAAAAAAGGAACATAAGAGACAAGAACATTAACGAAAACAAAAAATAGGAGATGAGAACATTAAGAAACTAATAATAAGACCTCTCTTGGAAATCTGTTATAGATGTGTAAATTATAAGAGAAATTTTCAGGAGCAAAATGTTACAACGACGACAAGCATCAACTAGATGAATCCGCCTTGCACTAGATGAAAAAGAAGCTTTAAGAAACAAATCCTCCTTAAATTAAGAACCTGCACGTACCATTGAAGAGAAACTGTGGGAGAAAGCCCAAACAGAGAGCTCCGAATCGCTTCCTAGGTCAAAATCGCTTATAAAGCCAAAATAGAAAACTAACTTCATTTTGGTAACATATCTCAACAAAAACAAACTAAATTAAAAACCCATCACATGAAATTTAAATCATAGCAGAGAATCAGGGATTTACCCAAAATGAAGAGAAGCTGAGGAATCGATCTTCGAGACGAAGCTATGGGAGAGAGCTCAAGCAGAGAGTTGTGAGAAATCTGTGACAAACATGCAAGAAAGATCTAGGAGAGAGCTTCACCTAGCGAGGAAAATTTTTGTGAGCTTCGTCGCTCAGAGAGTTGCTGTGAGCTTTGTCGTTGAGAGAGTTGCTGTGAGCTTCGTCGATGAGAGAGTTGCTGTGAGCTTCGTCGCTGAGAGAGTTTCTTTGAGCTTCATCGCTGAGTCGGTGAGGGTTGAAGTGAGGCATTGCGTTAGAGATGCACCAGAAGAGAGAGCTCCCTTGATAGAGCTTCTCGAGAGAAAGATGAAAGAATAAGCTGATTCCTAAGCCCTAAGTATTCGACATTGAAGAGAGGCCGAAGCTGAGAGAGGTATGACAGAAGTTGAAGAGAGAAGAAATCGAGAGAGAAGACTGAAGAGGGAAAAGAGTTTGGGTGTGAAATCGAACCTCTCTTTAATAAAACTCGTTTCCACATTTCTTTTCAAAGTCCCCTTCTTTTAAAATTCATCCCACTTAAATTTTAAACCTTTAACAGGAATTTTTTTTATAAAATTCATAAAAAATCTTGTTATTTCAAATTTTTTTATAGGAGGAAATTATGATCCTTGTATTTAAATCCCGTAGAATATCATATTTGTTATAGTGGTAGTACTTTCATACTAAGGACAAACCAAATCATTCTCTCTGTGATATAATATACAAATGCCTTAAGTTATTGAAACGCAAACGTCCTTATGAAGTTTCAAGATAGCAAACTTCAAGTACAGTTCCTTTAAGTACTACCATCAATAAAAGCAGAATAAATTATACCAGATGCATAAGATAAGCAAGGAAAAGATATACCTACAGAAGTTCAGCTAGGAGATAGAAGAGAACAACATCAATATCGATGAACATAATACAATGTTACTGAAAGAAATCAACTGATGAACTTTACTTTACTCACCACATTTAACAAGTGACCCCAACATCTAGATATCAGTCGTAGGGGTAGCAATCTCATAAAAGCGGCCTAAAATATGTAGCCCTTCATAAATGTAAATTGTTAATGCAATTGAACTATTGAAGCTAGTCAATTCATACTCGTAGAGACTTGTATCACTTGTGCACGAATGAAATATTAAAAAATATAATACGTTCTTGGTAAACAAAAAACTTCATAACCCCAAACAAATTAATGAAAGGGTCAGCAAAATCTATCTTCTTTGGAAAACCAAGTTTCAGAAAATGGTGATGCTCTAAAATTGGTTTTTGTACGATGTTGACTAATACACCAAAGTCCAAATAGTGTAGAAATCAAAATATTCTTTTCAAACAAAAAGCATTTTGTGGAGTTTTAGAATTCTTTGAATGTGAGGCGTATTGTCACCACTCTTTAGTTAACTCAAAGAACAAGAAAATTACTAAAACTCCTATTAACATATATCTATGAAGTGTATAAAGGAAGTTTAGTAAGGCTCACTTTTATGTTTTATCCAATGATATAAAATAGTATGGAATAAGCGTCAAAGTCCGTCTAATCTAACAATAAGACAAATATAGAATGATATCACAATTAGAAATAGAATGTTAATGCATGTTTTCCTATCTCTTAGTCATTGGACAATACAAAACTGAAAAGCACACAAAAAACTAGTTTGCTGCTATTCACAATGCATACCTTTTATTTTTTATGCAGTACCAAGATTTGAAGGCAGGGAGTCGAAATTAACTGGAGTAGCATTTTTTGTCAACAACGACGATCTAAAACCTGTGCTATTATTAAGAGGGTTATACCTCTCTACACAAAAGAGAAAATCTTTCCACAATGAAGAAGTTATTATAGATTCTACGTTATATATTCCAATGGAAAAGTTATCACATGGAATAAAAAGAATATAAAATCGACTAGTAGTCTGCTTGGTCGGGATCTATTGGTGCTGGCATTGTGCACGGAGGGAAGAGATCCAAGGGTTCCTTTATGAGAAACAGAATGAAGAAGTGACTAGTAATTTTCTTCATATAAATAGTATATAGCAAATGTTCTTGGAAATTAACCACCATTGAAGTAGTGGATTGAAATTTCAGTTTTACCTTTGAGACAGCAACTCGATTTTACATGTTCTAATTGATAAAGAAAGATAGCTACTGTAAGAATGGGCCACAAGCTGGTAGTAAATCTCTATCTTACATGTTCTAGCAATTGAAGAACACGATCATTGACCAGATGAAAGATAGAGAACTCTAACATATTTAGTCCATTAACCAAATCTATTCGATACGAAGCACCTGCAATGAATAGAAACACTATCTTTCAAATGGACTGAGAAGAGAACAAAGACGTCAGGAAGCTTAGGTCTAAGAGGCTAGTGAAGAGGAGTTCTCACGTTTTTTAGTTTTAATTTTTAGTGTAAAATAATTCAGAACAATGAAAGAGATTGATTGCATACCATAGTTATTCTCTTACTCATTTTTACTAGTCAGCAGTCCTCACTGTCACTCTAGTATATTTTTTCTAACTTTGCTCGAGTACTCATTTTTACTAGTCAGCAGTCCTCACTGTTACTCTAGTATATTTTTTCTAACTTTGCTCGAGTAAGTAAGTTCTTATAACAAATACAAAAAGGTAGTTGCAGACTCATTTCATTCATCGAAAGAGGATTTTAAATAGATATAAGAATTAAGACAAAGTTGCTTACCATATTTGGGCCATCTCACTATGGGGAACTTACTTTAAAGGTTTTCATAAATTATCCTCAGGGGATCTCTCTGAAAATTCATCATCATCAACCAATAATTAGATAAAAAAGAATTCATTTCAAGATCAAAGCTCCTAGTAAAACAAAGACATACTACATGGAACCTCCTCGGGAGGATCTTGCTCCTGACTAGGTAGATGATACACCATCTTCTCCTTCCTCTTGCTCTCCTCTTTTACCACAACTTTTTTCCCCTTTACTTCCTCTTTTCACTTCTTTTTCCTTTTCAATTCTGTATATTCCATTAATTTCACAGGAAATGCTAGTGGAAAGGTGAGTGGTCAATAATGAATATAGCCTTGAACAAAAATAGAGACATACAAGAAGTATCTGAGTGAGAGCTTCACCTAGCGAGGAAAGCTTCGCCTAGCGAGGAAAGCTTCATTCCAAATGCATTATGAGTTTCGTTGCGGAGAGATGAGAACATATGTGCTTGTTGTAGAAAGAACAGAGGTGCTTCAAAGAAAGAGATAGTGAGATTCGGTGAGCCCTAAGATCGGTGAGAGGAAGATAGGTTGAAGCGAGAGAAAGAGGGTTAAGTTGAGAAAAAGAGGTCGAAGCTGAGAGAGAGGTTGAAAGAGAGTACTGTTTTATGAGCAATTTTTAAGCGGTTGGATAAAATTTGGTCTCTCGCCTAGGTGAATGTTAAAAATGCGCCTCTACCCTATAGTTTCCTTAGAGTTTTGGCACAAAACAAGATCCTAGTGTGCTATAGAAGCACATGTTTGTTGTAGTATTAAGAAGAAATATGACATAGAGGAGGCCAGAATGAAGAAATATGTTGTCAGTCAGTACTTGAAATATTAGATGATTGATGAGAAATCTGTGGAGGCTCAGTCACACGAGCTACAAAAGATTTATCATGAAATTATCTCTGAAGGTATGACTCTAGATGAACAATTCCAAGTTGTTTTTTTAATTAACAAATTGCCTACTGCTTGGAAAGATTTTAAGAATAATCTCAGGCACAAAACAAAGGAGTTTTCGCTAGAAAGTTTGATGACTCGCATTCGTATTGAGGAGGAAAATGAGAAACAATATCAGAAAGACGAAGTACTTGTTGTTTTTAACAACAGTGCTAAAAAGAAGTCCACCTCTGTACTTCTGAAACCTAAAGGAAAAAACATGAAGAATCAAAACCAGAACCACAACAACAAAAGTCAAAATAATCAGAACAAAGCTGCTCCACAGAATCAAAATGGACAAAACCACCCACCAAAGAATGATTCAGGGTTGTTTGTATGTTTTAACTGCAACAAGCCTGGTCATATGGCTCGGAACTGCCAGAATAGGCGCTGTCCTGCCCCGCAGGTGAACCTTTTCGAAGAGTAACTTATTGCTATGAATTCTGAAATCAATATCGTCGAAGGAGCCGATGGGTGCCGGGTAGACACAAGTGCTTCACGCCATGTTTGCTATGAACGTGATATGTTCAAGTCCTATTCTAAAGACGATGATAAGAAAGTGTTTTGGGTGATTCCCACACCACTATAATTGCTGGTTCTGGAGCGGTGGAATTGAAGTTTACTTCCGGAAGGACTATCATCCTTAAGGACGTTTTGCATACTCCAGAGATGAGGAAGAACTTAGTTTTGGGCTATCTTCTCAACAAGGCTGGGTTTACTCAAGCTATAGGGGACTGATTTGTATACCATCACTAAAAATATGTATTTGTTGGGAAGAGATATGCTACTGATGGAATGTTTAAATTAAATGTTCATGCTAATAAAATTGCATCTTTGGCTTACATGTTGTGTTCTTTTATATTTGGAATGCTAGACTTAGTCATGTTAACAAACGCATTATTAAAAACATTAGCAGCTTGGAACTTATTCCGAAATTATCTTTGAATGATTTTGAAAAGTGAGAATTTTATAGTCAAGCTAAAATTACTAAAACACCACATAAATCAGCAACTAGAGAAACTAAACCACTAAAATTGATTCACCCTAATATATGTGAATTTGATGGTGTTTTAACTAGAAATGGTAAATGTTACTTCATTGCTTTTATTGATGATTGCTCTGATTACACTTTTACATATCTCATGAAAAATAAGAATGAAGCTTTTGATATGTTTAAATTATTTGTGACTGAAGTTGAAAATCAATGAAATAGAAAAGTAAAGAGATTATGTTGTAGTGATAGAGACATTGAATATGACTCTGGTACTTTTATTGATTTTTATAAATTACGTGGCATCATTCATGAAAAAAAAGCACCATATTCTCCAGAAATGAATGGTAAAATTGAGAGAAAAAATAGAACCTTTTATTAATCTAGAGTTGTTATTTTACATAACTCTGCGCAACTTCTCATTGGTGGGGAGAAATTATGTTCACTGTTTGTTATGTGCTAAATAGAGTTCCCAAATTAAAAATTAAAATTTCTCCTTATGAAGTTTTTAAAAATAAGAAGCCAAATCTGTCTTATTTTATTTTAAAACATGGGGGTGTTTAGCTCATGTTAGGATTCCCGATCCTAAGAAAAGAAACTTGCTAGTAGAGCATATGAGTGTGTGTTTATTGTTTATGCTGATAACAGTAAAGCTTATAGATTTTTCGACTTGAGTGCTCGTATTATTATTGAATCAAATGATGATGATTTTTATGAACACAAGTTTCCTTTCATATTGAAGAATAATGGGGGCTCTCGTTGGCTAGTAATGTGCCTTTGACTAGAAATAATGAACCTGATAAGGTATTAGAATTTGAACCTAGGAAAAGCAAACTTGCTAGAATAGCTAAGGACTTAGGTTATGACTTTCATGTCTTTAATTTATAAAATGATCCCCAAACTTTACAGGAAGCTTTGTCTTCTTTAGATGCTAATTTTTTGCAGGAAGCTATTAATGATGAAATGGACTCTCTTGAGTCAAATGGAACTTGGCATTTAGTTGCTTTACCTCATGGTTGCAAAACTATATGATGTAAGTGGGTACTAAAAAAGAAGTTAAACCCGATGGTATTGTTGATAAATTTAAAGCTCGCCTTGTTGTCAAAGGATATAGACAAAGAAAATGTATATTTCTTTGACACTTTTTCACATGTTTCTAGAATTACATCTATTTGTGTGCTATTTTCTCTTGCCGCTATTTCTGATCTTGTTGTGCACCAAATGGATGTTAAAACTATTTTTCTGAATGGAGAATTAGAGGAAGAAATTTACATGGATCAGCCTGAAGGTTTTTTTATTCCTGCTCAAAGAAAACAAAGTTTGTAAAATAAATCTCTTTATGGTTTGAAATAGGCACCTAAGCAACGACATGAAAAATTTGATGATCTTATTATTTCTCATGATTGAAAAGTGATAAGTGCATTAACTACAAATCAGAAAATGGGCTTTGCACCATTATATGTCTTTATGTGGATGATCTGCTTATTTTTTGTTCGAACATTCATGTTGCTGATAATGTGAAATCTATGCTATGTGCAAATTTTGACATGAAAGATCTAAGAGAAACTAATGTGATCCTTGAAATTAAAATCACTAGGTCTGAAAAGGGAATTTCTTTGGATTAATCTCGTTAAATTGAGAAGATCTTAAAGAAATATAATTACTTTAACTGTAAACTAGCATGTACTCCATATGACTCTAGTGTAAAGTTGTTCTAGAACACTGGTGACGGTGTCAGACAATCTGAGTATGCGAGCATCATTGGTAGTCTACGTTATGCTACCAATTGCACTAGACCAGACATAAGCTATGCTATGGGATTATTATGCAGGTTTACTAGTAGACCTAGTATAGAGCATTGACATGCTATTGAAAGGGTCATGAAGTACCTAAAAAGAACAATGAACCTTGGATTGCATTATCAAAAGTTTCCCAATGTCCTAAAAGGATTTAGCGATGTTGATTGGAACACTCTTTCAGATGACTTCAAGGCAACTAGCATCTACATATTTTGTATAGCTAGTAGTGTTGTCTCTTGGAAGCCTAAGAGACATACTATTTTAGCTCAGTCTACAATGGAGTGTGAGATGATAGCACTAGCTTCTGCTAGTGAGGAAGCACGATGGTTAAGAAGTTTGTTATATGAAATTTCTTTATGGGAAAAACCGATTCCAGATGTCTTGATCCACTGTGATAGTACTGTGGCTATTGCCAAAGTTCAGAACCGTTTTATAACATTAAACATCAACAAATACGTCACCAACACATTATTGTTAGGCAACTTCTCTCTACCAGAGCTGTAAGAGTAGATCATGTACGGTCTAATGAAAATTTAGTCGATCCTTTGATAAAAGGGCTGGCTCGAGATAAAGTTTATAAAATTTCTAAAAGAATGGGACTTATGCCCTTAGATTAATGAGTTTCTCATTATGGTAACCCAACCAATGAACTGGAGATCTCAAAAAGCTGGTTCAATGGGTAATAACAAGTCATGAAGTGATGTTGGATGAATCATGCTATTGAATAGTTATTTGTTCCATTCAAAACGTCTTGAAGCATGAAAACCCGAAGCGATTGAAGGCTGAGTTTTTTACATACTGTTAATGACTCTATAGCTCCAAATGGAGTAGGGTAGCTAGCTACATGAGTACTCTTGATAAGCTCACCTAAGTGAATGTGGAAGTGTGGCCGCTTCCTATGGAACTATTGGCAAGTTCTTAAGTGTTGGAGCAAATGTCAATGTTTTAAAAACAGTGTACTTGTCACGTGAGTATATTCCTGCAGAAAAAAAAGGGGATGTCATTTTGGTTTGGTTTATCAGAAAAGAAAAAAAAAAGAGGGGAAGACCAAGTCTTTTGGTTTTTTGAAACAGAAAAAAAGATCTTCTCTCCATGATTTCCTTCACGATCTTAGCCGCTCCAACGATCTCTTCTGCTTTCTTCTAACTCCTTTTTCGCTGGAAAATTTCTTTAAATAGGACAAGAGTTCATTGTTTTGAAGATACAAAAATTTGAAGCCCTAATTTTGAAAACAACAAAATTATTCTTCATTCCTTCTCTGGTTCTTATTTTGAGATCTTATACTTTTGTTTCCGAGCAGTTTTTTGGGTGTTTGTTTTCTGACTTCTTTGGTGCAGAAGAGTTTCGAGGCAGAGGCGATTCTGGGCTGTTTATCCTGGGGACGACGGGCTGACAAATTGCTAGCACACTCTGGGCAGAACCACAAAACGTCTTAAAGAGAACGACCTACTTCGTGACTCAACCTAAGAATTCCTGGTAAATTGGTTCCATATTTGTATTCTGCAGCAATAGTTTCATCACCCATCCTAGATTTATTGTTGTGGCAGTTGGGGTGAGAAATTGGCTAGGTGGTGCTATTAAAGTTAGTAGTAAGAATGTGTTGGCATCTAACCCTTTACATGATGAGTTCCTAGCTATAGAAGAAGACTGCACCTTAGTTGAGAATGAGATTTTGAACGATATCTGCTTGGAGACAAACTATAAGGTCATTGTAGACTGTTCCATGAAGGAAAGTTGCAAGGACTGGAAGCTTTGTAATGTGTTTAATGACTTAGTTTCCAGGTTTAGAATGTTTAATTCTTTTTCTATTAGGTGGCGTAATAAAGCATGTAATTTGATGGCTGATTCATTAGCAAAATGATATCTGACCAGAACCATATTTGTAACAATGTCATTACACTATCAAATCATATTGCTGAACCTATTTCTAAGGATAAGGTTATACATGGGAGGTTTTATCCCCCTTGATTGGAATATATTAATCTATGTTTGTTGAGAAAAAAACCATTGTCTTTTCTTCATCCTTTTGATTTTCATCCAAACAAACCGACAATCCTACTGTTCCTTCACTTACCAATTTAATATTTTCACCATTGAGGCTCTTTTTCATCATCTCTTTTATTTCTTATTTTTCAAATTCCTTGTTTTATTTCACGCAAGTTTTTGTCTTATGAGCCAGCTCCAACAAGTTACAATAAAATAGAACGCTCGTTGCATGTATTTTGCATTACTATAAATGCGAATTAATAAGATTTTTTGTAATATCATACCTTAATACTTGTATCTGCTAATTGTATATTTCGTTATTTGTCTATTATGTGGTCTAATAATGATTACTTTTAATTTTTGATGAGATATAATTGTATTTTTTTAAATAATTGTCACTTTTATGGTAATACATGATTTATAGTTATTTTTTAAAACTATTTTCAACATCATTACTCATGATATATATAGTAAATGTTTAATCTTGAAAGTGATTGGTTTCTTTAATTTTTCTATTGTTCTTTAGTATCAGTAAGTACAAAAATATGTAGCAAAGGATGCCTAGTCAATCCAATGGGCAAAGCCTATACCCCATCGTCCCCAAGCATGAAAGGGAATGATTTTTGACATTTTTTGTCTCGTCCTATTCAAGACGGAACAAGATTTTTTTGATCCCATCTCACACAAAGACAAAAATGGAGCAGGGTGAGACGTGATGGTTCATGGTTCGGGGCGGGATGAGACGACATGACAAAATATATGTTGGGGCTTCATAGAGTTGTTTTTAGCATTTTATGTTAAAATTGGGCTAAATTTAAAGCTAAAATTAAAAAATGTTTAAAGTTAAAAAGATTAAACGTTGAATCTTGAAATAATAAAGGGTCAAAAATAAAAAATAATACAAATTTAGGTTATTTATAAAGTTATCGGGACAGGACGTGACAAGAGGGATGAGATTTTTTGGACGGTTGCAAACCCCTAGGTTGGAGAGTCATTGAGGGTAAAGACGATACCTTGATGCGCACTTCCCCAACCTAATGCATGCAAGCCCCCTTGATACAAGTCATTCCAGTAGGTGAAGGCACTAAATATTGAATGAGCACTCATATTCATAAACCTAATCCTCCAAGGTCACAAACTCCCTTCCTAACCCCTGCGTTGCCCGCGGTAGAAAAGGTTAGGCTCAATGAGAATACCAGAATATGGTTCAACACTATAAATGTTTGTTGCTAATCAGCAGCTCCAATAGTAGAAATGTTCGTTGCTGATCACCTGCTGATCAGCGGGTGGGGGTGGTTGGAGTAAGGGTGTGCACGGGCTGGGATGATTTTTGGTATTTTTTGTCCCGTCCTATTCGGGATAGCACAAGATTTTTGTGGTCCCGTCTCGCACGAAGGACAAAAATTGAGTGGGATGGGGCGTGACGGTTCAGGGTTAGAGACGGGAGGGGATGGTAGGACAAACTATATTTTGGGCATTTGTAGAAATTTTTAGCATTTTATAAAATTGGGCTAAAATTTTAAGGCTAAAATTAAAAAATATTCAAAGTTAAAAAGATTAAAGGTTGAATCGTGAAAGAATAAAGGGTCAAAAATAAAAAATAATAATAATACAAATTTATGCTGTTTATAAAGTTATCGGGACAGGATGGGACAAGTCAATTTTTTAACCTTGTCCAGTGTCCCGTCCCGAAACGAGCAAGTTTCGTCATGCTCGGTTCGAGATGGTTTGGGAGGACGGGATAAGATTTTTAAGACGGTTGCGTACCCCTAGGTTGGAGAGTCATTGAAAGTAAAGACAATATCTTGATGCGCCTTCCCCAACCTAATGCACGCAAGCCCCCCTTACTACAATCCATTCTAGTAGGTGAATGCACTAAATATTGAATGGCCTCTCATATTCGTACAACTAATCTTCCAAGGTCACAAACTCCCTTCCCACCCCCCGCGTTGCTCGTGACAGAAAAGGTTAGGCTCAATGAGAATACCAGAATATGGTTCAACAGTAGAAATGTTTGTTGTTGATCAACAGCCCCCCCCCCCCCCCCCCCNCCCCCCCCACCCCCACCAAAGTTGTTCTTGTGGTTATACAGGTGAAGATGTTGTACCTCGACCTATGTAGGTCATAAAGCCATGAGTTGTTTCTATGGAGGAAGTTCTTGAAACAACCATAACACACATTAAAATGTTTCAGTCTATATGTAACAAGATGTTAAAGGAAAATTCAAGATTTATTCTAACTAAGGCCATAAGGCCATATAGAATGAAATTGCTAATATATGTTACTTCAACCAGAGGGATATTTCAAAAAATGTAATATGGATATAGCTGAAATATAACGAAATAAACCCTCTTTGAAGTTCTCTGTAAAATGAAGCACGCATAGAATCATTATGAAGGATTTTCAGAAGTTACAAAAGAAACCTGATAAAGCTCAATTAGTCATGGGTTGAGAGTGAACTTTAATGATATGAATCTAATTATTCTGCTACTACTGCTCAGTAGCGCAATGGTAGAGCAAGATTAGAGAAACAAAGACAATCATTTAAGTTTGTAACAGAATCCTTTGTCGTTACTCGAGGGAATATATTATGTCGTTTCAAGTCTCAAACAATTTAGGTTTCCATTATAAAGAAACTCAAGTGTGGACTTTCTGAACTTTTATTTTGGGACCCTCTATCTTATTTATGGTTTCATTATTCACATTTGAATGTGGGTCTCTAATTTTATTTCTCCACTTATTTAAGATTACAAGTAAAATGAGACGTGCGTTACAGTGGTTTATGTATATATTATGATCATTTTAAACTAAAGATGATGTCATTATGAAAGTAGCGAAATCAATTCAAAACTCCAATTATATTCTTATAGAAACTATAAATATCCAGTGCATTGATCGTGATTTTAGTGTTTTTGATTAATTGGTTTTGTTCCTTAAATCTAAAGATTTGTATAGACTAACTTTATGTAGTTTTTCATATTTACCTTTTTTATTTTGAATATTTATTGGATTTCAACATTTAAAAGTTACCTAATTTAGTTTATTTTTTGAATTAATGAGAAGTGTGCAATATAATTTTTTAGGGATTTGGTTGAATTAATGATAAGTGTACATATTTTTTTTTGCGATTGAATAATTGACATATTTAAAATCTCCTTTATTGTAGCGATACCATTTAAATAAAAAATAATATTTTAATCTATCAATTATTATGATAGGTATGAAAATTTATTATTTCAATAAAGTCTTAAAAAAGACATCTCTAAATGTTTCTCTGTTTCTTAACTATATGTCTAAATTATCCAAAAATAAAACACTTTACAATTTGGGCCATAATTGGGTTTTTACCTTCTTTTACGTATGGCCCAGTTGATGTTTTTAACGCATGAAAGTAGCTCAAATTCATATGAACCCTAAGCCCACTTTGAAACTTCATAAAAAAAAACCCTACTCCTCCCTAACCAGCAGTACGCACAACATTCTACAAGGTCATACATAGCTTTACTGCCTCCGAAGCCTTCGGTATTCTTCTATTCTCTCTCGCATTTATCTTTGTTTCATTTTTTCCGTTTTTCATTTCTTCTGAGTCTCGAATTTCCATAGGTTTCCCATATTGCATAAAATGTCTATCGGTGAGCTTGCCTGCACTTACGCGTCTTTGATTCTTCACGATGACGGGATTGCGATCACGGTTAGAGCTATAACCCAGTTCCTTAAGCACGCGATTTATTAGATTTGATGCTGTTTTTCTAATCTATTTGATATGACTGTGGCCTAAAGGCGGACAAGATTGCATCGGTTGTGAAAGCAGCGGGAGTGACATTGGAATCGTACTGGCCAAGCCTTTTTGCTAAGCTGGCTGAGAAAAGGAATGTTGACGATCTCATTTTGAACGTTGGGTGTGGCGGTGGTGCTGCTCCGGTGGCTATGGCTGCTCCCACTGCTGGAGCTGGTGCTGGTGCTGCCGCCGCCGCTCCTACAGCTGAGGAAAAGAAGGTATTTAACTCAATGGCATATGGGCTTTGCTTATTAGTTTTCGTTGTGTAATTACAGAGTCTACATTTTAGGGTAAAATTGGATCTTGGAATTAGATACAAACTTGACGCTTTAGATTCTGCTCCCTTGCTTTAAATCACATCATGGAAAAAATGCTATTTGTTTCTTCTAGTTCACTGTGATTCCCAATCAAATTCTTAAATTATTTATAAATGACTAGAATTAAGTACTTTCGCTAAAACTCAAACGGTGAAACTATTTTGTGTTGAAGAATGATAACCGAGGGTTTCATTTATACGTGCTTCAGTTGTTTAGGCGAACGATATAAAAATACCAAACTTTGAGCCAACAGTAGGACTTGATGGTAACGTGTTGAGTTATTCGAGCATTTGGTTAAGAATCAGAGTGAACTTCAATCCTTAGGCTCTTAAATCTTTGCACCCTCTTATGTTTGTGTTTGGCTCTGCCAAGTGACGATTTTGGTATCAAACAAGGCTTTGAGAAGGGGGGGGGGGGGGNGGGGGGGGGGGAGAACAAGGCTTTGAGGCTAAAAGATATGTGATGCATAGAAGCTATATTCACTTGCTTGATTAATTTGCCCCTTTTATGATTGGATATATGTATTGATTATATTTGTTCATTGGGAACTTGTTTCTGCAGGAAGAGCCAAAGGAAGAGAGTGATGACGACATGGGATTCAGTTTGTTTGATTAAGAGATCAAGTGATGTGTTTTCATTTATTTTGGGTAGAATTTAGAGGTGTCGTTGAATTGGGAGGAAGCTGTCATCAAAATTTTGTTCTGATTTTTGTCGAGAATTTCAATTAATTTTGGTATTAGTGATTGACCTTCTTTCTTAGTTTTCTAAATTATGGATATGAAATCCATTTTGTTTACGGGTAAAGTGTACGCATTGCAGTGCTGCAAAGCACTTGTTTGAGTTCTACAATTACTGTTTTCTACAAGCTGACAGACATAATTTTCAAGCCATTGTTTGAGGGTACTGGAAAAGTCTCTTATAAAATTATAAGTGAAGTATGAGAAAGTTAGAGAGGTTGATGTTATTGACGAAAGTGAGATGAATAGTTGCTCATACCAAAATTTAATTATTATTCTTTATTTTCTACTCTTAAATTTTGAGACTGAAATACTGTCTGAATTTACTAATTTGACATTATTAAGATTGATTTATGTTTGTCAAATTGGTGATACAGAGTTTATAAACTTAAATCGTCCATTTTAATCGGCGGACTGTCCTTAACATGTATTTTCAATCCTTTTATGCTTAGTAAACAAGCTTTGAGAGAGCGTAATTTAATGGGAATTTGTTCTCCTTAAAAGATACTCGCTATAAAAGTAATGAAAGACGGGACATATATAATAAAGTCGGATACTTATGTTATGTATAAAATGGAAGTACACATGTACCAAAAATACAAGTTATGTACATAAAAAGAAGAAATGAGAAGATCTTTACTTTTCTCATATTTCTCTATCTTCCATCTCTTTCTTTCTCTTACTAGTTATCGTACAATATATATAATTTTCAAGTTCGCAAAAATGATCGAAATTAACATTAAGCGAGCCGCGTGTGTATATGTTCCATCACTGTAAGCGTGCCATTTGGCGATGAATGAAGTACCTTGTCTACTCCTCCGCACACAGGGAAAAATATGGAAGGAAAAAGAAAAGGATAAAAGATAAACTCCATTCTCACTCAAGCGTCAAGCCGAAGCCCTCTTTAGCTCATTCTACATCGGAAAATTTCCCTTCTGTTCACCCACCCACTTTCTCTGAACTCATCAGCTTTTTCCCAACAATTCTGTCTTTCATACTCCTCCTATTCACAGATGCTCTGTTCGGTACCCGCCAGTAAGTCCAGTTCTAAGTGGCTGGACCGCCTCCGTTCCACCAAGGGCATCCCGACCGGCGACAACCTCAACCTCGACCACTTCCTCGGCGACCTAAACCTCCATAACTCTTGCGATCCCTCTACGCAAGCTGCCCCTGATCAATGTCCACAACAATTCAACCCCGAGTCAACTCAGCCCGACGACCGACGAGTCCTGAACGGTCTGAACAGTGAGTCGTCGCTTCCCAGCGAAAATGGAGACCGAGAATTGTACGGCCTGATGACTAATATTTTATCAGAGCTCTTCTACGTGGGTGGCTCGAGCAGAAGTTCGAAACCTTTGGGGAAAAAGTTTCCCAGGAAACAAGCAAACCCCAAGAGTCATTTTATTCCCAGGAGTACTACTGTCGTCAATACGGATGAGAAGAGCCCTAGTTGCGCTCAAAAGGACCAACATATTCCTTCGTCGAATTCCGATAATACCGTGAGAGGTGACCATGGTGAAGTGGGTGAGGAATTGAAGAAAGGAGGAAATGCGGGTTCTGCGGATGTCGAAGAAGAAGCGGAGGACGAAGAGAAGAGTGAGAAAGATCTAGCTGGGTATTCGAGGAGCGAGGTTACGGTGATTGACACGAGCTGCAATGTATGGAAGTCGGATAAGTTGATTTTCAGGAAGAGGAATGTGTGGAAGGTTAGGGAGAAGAAGGGGAAGTTAAGAAGCTATGGGAGGAAGAAGCGGAAGCAGGATAATAATAACTGTAATGATAATGGGTCTATAGGTATTGCTTCTGAGAATAAGAAAGCAAAGAATTTGGGGCAGGAAGAGTTTAGTTTGTCATCCAAAGATCTAAAAGCCTATGAGACAGAATCCTTAAAGCCATCAAATGAAGTGAGATCTTGTTTCTTTTTTACCTTTTAAGCGTAATTATCGGTATAAATTGTTCAAGTATGGCAATGATTTAGTTTTCTCTCATGAAATAATGATATGGTTTTCGTAATATATATTTTTTAGCTAATTAAATGACTAATGACCATCTGTTTTTGTTTTTCGCATATGGATTCGGTGTTGGTTATTGCATCTCAAGTTTTGGTGCTTCATTATTGCATGTTTAAAAGATGTCAACATGTTCATTTCTCTGCTGGATTTGCCATTTAACTAACTGTGTTTGTATAATAATAGCAACCGATAATGTGTAACATGGCACTTTGCAGGTGCAGCTTTTGTCTATCAATCTTATAATCTGAAAACTGAATGTTTGACGTTTTCAGTTAATGATTTAAGTCATTGCTACATGTTTATCATCTTTACTAGTTTTTACGAGGTACCACGATTAGACAGAATGCATCCCTAAAAGCAAATAATCATTTGCCTAGGTGAGCACAGAAGCTGCTACTGCTACTGCCACTTCCTGGTCATGAAATAAATACCATGGACTGAAAAATTGATGCAGTTGCTATTTCTGATGCTGATTTTATTTCTAAGCACAATTCCACCACAGTTCATTATCATCGATTCATCGTTTAACAATGTCAGTCAAACAAATCCTTGATTGGCTTACTTAGTGATGTTTTATATGCTGCAGTAGCTACTGAATAAAGAACCAGGAAAGATCTATTCCATAGTCAATTGTTTATTGGTGAATTTTAATTTGCTGCTATATGTCATAGCAGAAAAATAGGATCAATTAGTAGTTTACAATTTGCGTATCAATTATGCTCGTTAATGATATTATCTTTCACCTTCTTAATTAGTTAATATGGTTTGCTTGAATATTATACGTTTAAGTTGTGTAGCTAGTCGCTTAAAAAAAAGTTGTGTAGCTAGTAATACCCTTCTCCATATCATTGCAAGAATGCTACCGCATAAAGATCAAAGGAATCACGTTTCGTTTTGTTGTGGCTAGCATTATAGTTGTTGAACTGCATTCCATTTTTGTTCAGCATCCTTTAATTTTGTTTTGTATTATTATTCATAAGAATTTCGAGTTCTACTTTCACTAAGTGGCCCTGGTGTAAAGCTGTTAAATGCATGATGATTCATGACCAAATGTGCCATTAGCATTGCTTTATTTTTTTGAAGTTGAATTTTATTGAGAATTAAGGCACTGTTTAGCATCCCAGGGACATTACCTGCTTATAAGCTATAACTGTTAACTGCCGCAAATGTTAGTATGAAGTACGAAACGAAACTAAAAAAAGCTTCTCCTTTTCACAGGACGAGGATTCTCAGGATCGTATGGGGAAGGAAATTATTACAGTTGCACCTGATAAGATTAATCACACCAAGGGAAATGTTTCTACAAAATCACCAGATACCCGTACTCAAGATATTGAAAGGAGGCAAGTTTCTTTTGAATGCGCTATGCAGTCATTTGAATTATTTCCTCTTCAATTTCCTATTAAAGAAAATGTTCTGATATCGAATTGATGTGGTACAGGTATCCTTTTTCGAGGTCAGCCAGACAATCAAAGAAGAGAGGCTCATCAAATCTGGAAGCCCGTCGTCTGGACAAGAGGAATGGAACAAAGCTTCCGAAGAAGTGTGCAACGGACTATCAAAGACGATGAAAAGCTTGATAGAGTTGGAGCGGTCAGTTCTCATAAGTATGACTTTGCATTTGCCATGTTACTGCAATTGCAGCTATTCTTCCATCAGCATTCTGCACCATACACTAGTCCTGAATACATTACCTTTTCCATTTAATCCTAATATGATTGTCATATATTCTTGAGACAGATTTCAATGGTTTTCTCCAATCTAAAGATACAGTTTGTTTGAAGCTTTTGATGTGCAATCTGCTATCAGTCATGAACGATTCCTCCTGTATTCATTGCTTTACAAATGAATCCGAACCGAGTTTACTCACCCTTAGGACTGTTATACTACTGAGTATTGACGGTTTGGGGTAATTTTGATAAGTTTCGTTGGTCTTACTCCTCTTGGCAAATAAATGCTCAAACATACTGCAAAACGTACAAGTTCTTTCTCATTCTTTTGGGTTACATTTATAGTTAATTGGGATTCAAGGAAACACGAATTTCACTGCTCCATTGTCTTGATACATGGTCATTTGGAGCCAAGAAACACTGGGTTTGGTGTCCATAAGAGTTGTAACATCGACGTTTAATTAACATATAGAGACCGCCCCTTCATTTCATATTTTTTGCAATGACATCCTACGCAACATTTGAATAAGCAGAGATTTGTTGAGGATACCAATTAGAAAACAGAAATTGCAGAGATTTGTTGAGGATACCAAAATCCAATTTTATATAAAGTCAATAACCGAAGTATGAACGAAAACACTGATAATCTCTAGGTGATTAAACTAAAACAAGTTGTAAAATCCCCTACCCACCCAACATAAAAAAGAAGGAAAATGAGTCACTTTTGGATGGTCAAATAGAGTGAGCGGTACAGTAGTAGAGCAAATAGAGCTTCTTAACCCAGAGGCCAGAAGAGAAAAGGCAGATATAACTATGATCCAATCATATACATATTAGTTGCAGGTTGAATTATTTTTTTACAGCATGTTGTATGTGGTGGTCCGCCTGTTGGGTCACCACATGAGAAGTCTAAATCACCCACTCCAAATCAGTCTCATTCCAAGATGTATTCCATCTTCTTTACGATTCTAACCTAAACATCAGTGCACCCTTGGCTAGCCAGGCTTCAACTTCAACATTTTCTGTAAAGATATGCAGATGATTGTTTTTCTTACACAAGTATATCTGTATCCTTCTTCTGTGAAGCCCTTCTATTCAGCCATGGAGTGTTCTCTAGCTGGTTTTACTGGTTCTAATTTCTTTTCTTTTGGTATGATAATCCCATACCCTCCTTCTTTCCTTTTGTATAAGATATTAATCTCACCTGGGAAGAGGCATAGAAAAAAATCATCATCTAGATATATAATTGCATGGATAAGAAAGAAGACAGTAAATTAAAATCCAGACCAGTTTCCTCATTCCGGAAGCCATAGAAATCATGGTGAAGGTTCTCCAGCTGCTCGATTGCTTCATCGACTGTCAAAGGCGGCATGTCAAAGTACTTTGTTCGAACAATCTGAAAGGTGAGTTTGAATAGTAAATAACTAAGCCTCCAGGCAAACACTAATATGAACAGAATCAAACAAATATATATAAGTGTAACGGACTGGTAAAAAAAGAAATTCTGAAAGAATATCTGGACAAACAAACCTATATCCTAAGAAATATAATATGTGATGCAGCAAACTCAGCTAAACACAAGGATAGATTGAGAAGGTAAAAGAACAACCTCATCAATAATTTCTCCATCTTCTTCTTCTTCAGGACCCGCCTCTTCCTCATACTTTACCACAGGTGTTTCAGCCTCTCTAACCTTCAATCTGTCAAACCCTTTCATATGCCGGCCATGGTCTGAATCTTTTTCCTTAATCTTCCTCAGTTTTCTTTGTATAATGGAAGAGACCAAATCAATACTAGCGTATGTAGTTTCTGCATCTTCCTCTGCTCGTACCACTCCGTGTTTCTTTGTGAACAAAGTTACCTATACGATAGACGAAAGCTTTACATTGAAATAAGAAATGAAGGTAAGTGAGATTACAAGACATAACATTTAAAATGGAAGGAGAAATTACCTCACATCTTCTAATCCTTGGACCTTTTCCAAGCTCTCCGCCTCTGATTGATAGTCTAACATCAACTTCCCTTACCAAATGACTATGCTTTTGAACTGCCTTTCCAACCTTTTCTTCCACATGCTTCTTAACCGTTTCAGTTAACTAATTCCACGCAAAAACCAAATCAGAACAGCCTCGTTCTATAATCTAAGAGTAGTTCTATTAGATTAAGACCAACTTAATTAATCAGGTGAAGCATCAATAATTCATAGTTTAATTTAATAAATTTTTTAATAAAGTATTTGCCGCATTTAGATCAATTAAAACTTAGTCTATAAATTGATCTGAATAAAATTACTCATCTTCAAATATTCATCGATGGATAATCAGCATAACACGATTATGTAATTCAATTCAGCTAGATTGAGCTATTAAGCTTCCAACACTTCTAAATAGCAAACATTTGATTCTTTAAGCAAATAACATTAATTCTTCGCGGAACTACAAATAAAAGCATAATTCAGATAATAAGAACTGGGCATAGTGGCAATGAAACTTAGATTTTTTTTTATCGATCCTTCTATTTTTAAGGAATGAAGTGAAGGGTAAGATAAAATACCTCCAAATTTTTGCCTTGAATGATTAATTTAACAGAAGAGAGGGGACCGTCCCACGACATCCGGATAGTGAGTGAGTTTCTTCTGGCATTGTTGCATCTGGGTGAAATCTCAATGGGTCTAAAACACTTGCAGGGGCTTAAAAATGTCGAACTGTGGGATGAGAGAGCGTGGATTTTGGACGCAGAGAAGGCGGTGGGACTCAGAAGAGAAATTGAAGCAGGCGAAGGGGAAGTAGAAGAAACAGAAAGACGAGGGTGAAAGGTGGGTTGCATGGAAGAAACGATGGCAGTCATTGTTAATGGATTAAAGCAAAATCGAGTGTGTTTGGTTTGATGGAAAAGCTGAAGGAAAGTGAGAGAGTGAGGAGAGATGGAGAGCGGGGAGGTTATGTAATGAAAGGAAGGGAGGATTCAGTGAATCACAGAACACTCTGTCCCATTCTCCTCGTCTGATCACGACAACTTACAGATACCGTGACACGTGGCTCACCTATCTACTGATCATGGTCCCATCACCTATGGATATAGTTTTAATATTAAGATGTATAATAGGATAAAATAATTTATTTAGATTTTTTCTTCCGGATAAGGAGTTACTAAGATTTTGCACACTTCGTTTAAAAAAAATTTGCACATTTAATTATGTTCATTTACCAAGTTATCATATAAACCACGTGATCAAATATAAAAATTTTTGTACCTCAATTTCATGATTAAATTCTTATATGATCAAGGTTGTCAGAATCGTGATCTTACCTAGGATCGTGAAGAAGTCTCATGAATTGAATCGTAGATCGTAAGATCCTACTAATACTAGTAATATTATAAAAAAACACAATTTATCAAACCATATATTAAAATTCTTGAATATAGTTAAATAATCAACTGTCAATTTCAATATTTTACTAAGTTCAATTTAAATAAATAAATAATAACTTAAAAATTGAATATATTAAGTGAACTTTACGTTGTTTTCTTATGAATACTTTATAAAATTATGGGTAGTTGGATCGTAAGATCGTAGTACGATCGTAAGATCATACCATCCAAGAAAAAAAATATAATAGTTTTTTTAAGATTCTACCTATGAATCAGATCGTGAGAGATATACAAGATCGTAAAATCGTAAGATTCTACGATCTGGGTCAAGAGTTTAACAACCATGTATATAACCAATCTTCAATATAAACTACTTGCTAAGATGAAGTAGTTTTTATTTTAATTAATTTTTGTTAATCTAAAATTATAAAACTACTTAGTGTTAGCAAGTAGTTTGTACATTATCCAATTTTGTTTGTCTAGATTTTTTTAGAAGCGGAGACTTGTTTTACATAAAAGGATAATAACAGCCAAAAGGTCCTACTCTCCAAAATACGATTTGGCCCATTTTCTGAAATTTGTTTTCAAAAGGTATTTTTATCCTAAAAACCCCGTAAAAAATGTCAAATGCAACTTATACTCATAAAATTTGTCACATAAGTAAATCACAAGTATAAATTTTTAGTTTAACTTATTGTACCATCTCATTTTTACTATTAGCAAATTACACCCTAACACCTTAAACGTCGTCAACAAATTATTAACGGGATAAGAATCTTGTCTGCATAGAAAAAACATGCAAATAAAAAGAACACACTCGAAACGATCTAAATATGAAAGAATTTATATTATAGAAACTATGTATTAGGATTTTCTTTAAGAGAGAACTACAAGAATGGGCCATTCTTGTTGGTAAACGGCGGTCCAAGATTTTATTAGCAAAAATGGCCAGGTGGTCATTTACCATTATGCCCCTAAAAATTAAAGGCCCAGTCCATGCACTACATTAGCGCAAATGGCCCAGTCCACGCTTCATTTAATCGAAAGCGCGCTTTGATGGTTTAAACAAAACACGCGTTTTGGGGAATATAGAGAAGCAAGAAAATGAAATACCTTCCATCGTAAGATCGATGACACGTGTCAATATGTCATGATACACACCGTTAGATTAGAAATCAAACGGATTGTCACTCAAAAAGCACTAAAACATCTTGTATCGTCGAAACCCTCACAACCCACCAAAAAATAGACCTTATCCACGCCATTGAAACCATCCACACGATGCCATTGAAGTCGTCATTCTTCCTACCTGAAAGAAAACCTAACCGCGAGGAAGAAGCTATTAAAGGAGCTCAAACCTTAACAAACATTCAACAAAACATGTATGAATAATTCTTCTTTAATTTATGTTTTGACAGTATCTAAATTAGTGACCTAATTTTGATCTTTTTATTTTCGGTGGTTTAGATGCATATCAAATCCCCGATTTCACTAAATCTATGAAAACTAGATGATTCTAGTATCTAATTTAGTTACAAAAGCTATTACTAAACCCTATTGTGTTAGATTTCTCTTTTGTAGAATTTACTAGTATATAGATTAGTGACCTAACAAAATATAAGTCAAATTCAGTTTACTATGTGCATAATTTTGAATCTGTTACATGCATTTTATAAAAAGACTAAAATTAGTATCGAAATCTGTATGATAACCCACTGCTTGTTTTGCCAAGCAGTGTGTTATCAATGTAGATATCTATCAATAATTTAGATATTGGTTTAAAAAATATGGTTGCTTAAAAGTGTGTTGTTATTTTGAAAGATGACTCGAGCTAAAACAAAAGGAGTAAAGGGTTAAAAGAAAAAAAGAAACAAGAAGGACCATCACGTAGAGCACGATCACAACTTTGAATAAAGGAAGGTGATCAACAAATAGAAGAACAACTCCCGATAAATGAAGAATTGTTTCAAACATAAGATGAAACACAACTGACCCAGACAACACAAGACGAATACACACAGCCTACAACGGAAGACGATACACAACCCAAACCTGAACAAGAGGAAAAAATATGAAGAAGAAGACGAGGATGATGAAAATGAAAATGATGAAGATACAGATGAAGAAGAAGGCAATGAAACAGGAAAAGAATCTTAGATGAAATCAATTGAAGAAAGCACGTACAATTCAAAAGTAAAAAATCTTTATATTCTGATATCTGTCAATAATTTAGATACAACTATGATTTAATTTTATTACCAATGCAGGATAACCCATTACTTGTTCTGCCAAGCAAGTGGAACTCCAAGAAGCGGATAAATCTCTATTCCAGCCTTTCTGTCATTTCAACGATAAAGAAGATTTTGAACTCCAAGCAACAAAGATGTTTCAAAGAGACATGTTTTTGACACTTATTGGACATGCAAATTCATAGTTTCCCCTCACAGCTATTCATGCATCTAATTAGGAGACAATGTTATACCATCAGCAAAATTGAAGGGGTAAGCTTTAACATTGATGGTAATGTTATGAACTTTGGTTTAAAAGAATTTGCACTAGTGACGGGGCTGAATTGTGGGGAGTATCAACTGATACAAAATGAGGGGGGATGAAGGAAAAATGCTAAGAAAGGCTGATTTCCCATCAATGAAGTCGATAACGTGCAAAAACCTTTCATTCTCATTTAATGCGATGCAATGAGCGAAAGAGGAAAATAAGATAAATGTTGCGTGATTATACTTCTTGGAAAACCTTCTCTTAGCTCGTCAAGAGAGCATAAAGATTGACATTCAACATGTCGATATAATTGATGATGAGGAAATGTTTGAGAGATATCCATGGAGAAGGCTGTCATACGAACTAACAATCAAATTCATTAAAGACGATCTGAAGCACGTAGATGCGATGGATTATGGTGTTGGTGGTTTTCCGTATGCTTTGATCGTTTGGGTGTACGAGACTATCCTCAACATTTCATCAAGGAAAAATCAATTTGCCAAGAGGATAGTTACAACAATTCCAAGGATTTACAACTGGGAATCGCATGTACAACCCTCGTAGAATGACTTGGCCAATATTATTTTTAACAATAACTTGGTATGTAATTTAATTACTGATATTTAAAATTATTTATTGTTGTTGAAAAATATGCTTCTTAATAACCTTATTTTATTAAATGATCAAACAACTTTCAATCGTGTTGACAAGAATGGTATCGACCCGGAAGGAACTGGAAGCACCATACATGGAGCCTTTATGTAACACCGAAGACACAATGACAAAAGGAAAGGAACCAATAATGGCTACTGTCCAATCCGAGGAAGATGACTCATTTGAGAGACTAATGAAGAAACCCCGTAAGAATGAAGGAGAAGCAGGGAATAGCTGACTAAGAGCCGATGATGAAATAAAGGAACAATTGCATTTGATATTCGAAAGCTTGAATACAATATCAAATGGCATTAATTTTTTTTGAAAGATTATACTAACAAGCTGGGCAGCAAGAAGCGGTAAGAAAATTATATATTGTTCATCATAAATTATGAATATTATTACTGATATATTTTATATTGATAAATAGGAGCATGGACAAGATCAAGGCCAAGAGGAAGGAAAAGATGAAGGCAAAGAGGAAGGCCAACATGAGGAAGTATTGGTGAAGGTTTTGAGGAGCAAAGACAGTTCTTCAAAGAAGCCGAAAGAAAGAAAACGGTTGGTCCAGAAAAGCAAAGCTCTTGCATCACCATATGAAGATGAGAGAGCAAAAAAAGTGAAGAAGACGATAGCGAATGATCAAGGACCGAAGCCAACTTCACTTGAAACCGGACCAAGCTTATCCCTTGGATCTCAATTTGATTAGTCAGGTTTGGATTTGTGTTTTTAAGAATTTGATATGCATTTGTGTTTAGTATGGATTTTTAACAAGTTTCTAGATGTCGTTATATAGATGCTTATAAATATATTTTTAGAATTTGAGAAATATTTAAACATATAATTGAGTGCTGCTGTATAGTATAATTTCTTGTGCAGGAGCTGGATTATTTGGGGGTATGATGTAAAAATAGGTAACCCCTTTTCAGTTCAAAATAAGACGGTATATAAATTAGATACACAAGGTACATAATCTTATGACGAGCTCTGTACAACTGTTAGAGACATAACAATTTTAAAAACCTGCCTATCAATGAAAAAGGTGCACATAAAATAAGCATATTCAAATAGTCAATTTCAAAAAACAACTAAATTTAAATGAACAATTAAAATATAACTTAAATGGAAGTTTGTCAATAAAAAACAACTTGCATTAAGAGTTATAAAAAAGAATGCTCATAAACAATAAAACTACAAAATTAATAATACCAAATGTTAAAATAATAATTGTGTCTACTGGCTACTCCTAGAAGAGGAAGCACGAATTGAGTTCTTTCATGTTTTCTGATTGTGACCAAATTGACCACAACGACCACACTTCACGCGTCACCTAGTTTCACATATAGAAGGAGTACGTTGTTTCTTCGATCTCCCAGCTGAATGTCTCACATCTGGAGGTAGCATCTTCAATTGACCTTCACTCTGAATATTTAACATGCTCTAATTTTCTACTGGGTGAACGACGTCTTTATAGGTTGAAGCGTATTCCATACTTGAAAAACAATCACTAACATATGAATATGAACTGAAACTTCGATTGCTAAAGACAGCACAAGCATGAGCACATGAGATATGATCCAAATCCCACCTCCGACAAGAACACGTATGACTACTCAAGTTCAAAACATGCATGACACCACCATGGTTAACATGAAATTCATTTATATCGGATGAACCAACCTGAAAAGTCGTAAAATAAGTTACACAACCATTATGTTAAAATAAAATCATTGTCGCGACACGGAGCGGGGAATGAAAAATTATTTTTTGAAAAAAAAGAAATTCGGAGTCGTCATCAATCATTTTAGAGTGTGATTGGTCACCCAATTTTAAAATCAAATATTTTGGTCAGCGAAAATTTAAAGTTGGTTCGAGAGTCATTTGCGTGTGGGGAAGGTATTAGCACCCCATATTACTCATTATGAAAAATGGTTACCAAATTTAATCAAATACTATCCAATTTTTTTTTAAATAATGTTATAGAAATTCAATTTTGAATGCCACATTTGGTACATTTTGCATCATAAAAATGAGCAAATAAATGACCTTCAACGGGTGGTATAGAAACTATTAAAATTATTATTTTTTAATCAAAGCGTTATTGGAGCTACTCTCGGTATCCTAAAAATAACTCATCACCTCGGTAGTTCAAAAAATTTGGTATCCCAAAAATTCTAAAGTCCGTCATCGGATTCTTTTTAGTGAAAACTAAATAAAAAAATTTACAAAATTTAAATTAAATTGTATGGTTTTAATTTATGAGCGTCGATTCTGATGATAAAAGAATAAAATAATAATCACATACAACCGTGACATATGACAATAATACATAAATAAATAAGAAGAGATAACAACTATAAAGAAAAAAAGAATAATGGAAAGGAATGTTAGAGATGATAAATATGTATGATAAATTTATAAAAAAAATATGTAGAGTGAAAATAATGAAACAAGACGTGAAATAATTAAAAATATATATAAAAATAAATTAAAAAATCAATAATATCTAATGAAAAAAATAGAAAAAATAAGCAAACATAAAAAAACAAAAAAAATGCAAACAAAAAAAAAAAAACTTTAAAAAGAAAATTTCAAATACAATTTTTTTTAAAATTTTTGTCTTTTACATATATATGTATATATAATTATTTAGTAAATAAATTAATAATAAATTTTTTATGTGTAAAATAAATTAGTTTATGAAAAAAATGTTTAATTTCATACATAATTAGCGTGAGCATGCTTTTTTTACTACATGGTCTATTAATTATCATTTTTTATTTCTTCACCCAATGCTAATTAAAAAGCAAGAGAATGATCATGAATGGTAACTAATTTAAGCAAGTATCACTAAAAATAAATAATTTTGTTTGTGATATAAATATACCATTTTTTTACTACTTAGTTCAGTAATTACCATTTTTTCTTTCTTCCTTAATTGCTAGAAATGATCATGGGTGGTAACTAGTTTAAATGAGTGTCACTAAAGAAAATTCATAAAACTTTCAAAATAAAATAATTTTTGTTTGCGATATAAATATACAATTTTTTTTTATTTTGGACCAAAGTTCACTAATTACCATTTTTCCTTTCTTTCTTCATTGCTAGGAATGATCATGGATGGTAACCAGTTCAAACAAGTGTCACAAAAATGATGGTAAAAAATTAAAAAAAAAAGAAGAGAAGACTTATAAGAACATAAAAAAAGTCAAAGCTTAAATATTTGCATAATCTTGTATAGAAGTTTTATTATGTATTTTATGCATTTTTATGTATAAGAAATTATCATAGGAGATTTTTCGTCAAATGTATACTTTCAACCCATTAATTGAGTTGATGACAAATGAAATCCCATTATCAAACTTGTAGAGAAATAAATAATATATGAAAATAAAACTTAAGATTAAAAGTAGGAGAAATGATAAAGAATGAACAAACAAACCTATATATGAAAAATGAAATAAAGAAATATCAAATACATGAGTATGAAGAAGAGAGATGATTGATTAGAATGAACAAGATATATTGTAAGCTAAAACGTAAGAGATTTGAACTACCTTAATAAAAATAAAAGGAGAAGATGGAAGATGAATATAAATGAAAACTCTCAATATTTCTCTTTTCCATTATTTTCTCAAAACCTCTATTTCTCTCTCTAAAATCCCTTCTCTTCCTCACTTTCCAAATCTCTCATTTCAAGTGAAGATCTCCCCTCTATTTATAGGCAAACTTAGTGCTTCACTTTTTTTAATTTTAGTCTTTTTGTTTCTTTTTTTTTATTTTTAGTCATTGGACAAATTTTCTTATTTTTAGACATTGAGCTATTTTTCAAATCATACTCATAGTCTTAGACTAGTATATGGGCAAAAAAAATAAAATTTATATTTTTAAAGTATTGGACCGGACAAAATACGGTATCTATAACCATATAGTAACTAAATAAAATACATGACACATACCGACATAGTTCTAGCAACTATATACTCGTCCCTTAAATGTTCCTCAGTCAATGGTGTAAGCTTCATTTTCAAAAGAGATGTGTCATTCTACGCTCGTAAAACCACCTCAAACACGTTGTTGATGTATAAATTTCAACAAACATATGATAGGAAGTTCACGTGCTTCAACTAAAACATTGTTAATATTTTCAGAGATGTTCGAGGTTAGCATGTTATACGGTTTACTAGAAAAATAAGCTCGTGCCCATCTAGGAAATCAAATTCCCTCCAAATAAGAACAAACATGTGGAGATATCTTATCCAAACTCCGCATGTGACGCTCAAAGTCTGGCATAAGATAAGCCTTAGCACATGCATAAAAAATGAGATCAATGCTATTCGGCAACTTAAACCTAGTTTTGATATTCTGACATAAATGAAATATGCATGCTCTGTGATGAGCATCGGGGAAAACAATAATAATGGCCTTGGAAATATTAGTGTGTCCATCAGAAACAATAATTAAATCAACAACATCTCCAATGCAACTTACGCATGAACAATATCCAAGAATCATCATTCTCTGAGTTAACTATAGCAAATGCTAACGGAAAAATTTGGTTGTTACCATCTAAAAAACAAACAGTTAATAAAATACCCACATACTTCACCTTAAAAAACGTGCCATCAATTGATACCCATGGTCTACAGTGTCTCCACCCATTTAAGGACGCAACATTAGACATAAAATAATAATTGAACCTCCCAGCAGAAGTCACAAAATCAATAATGGAACCTGAAACAAAGCAATAAAAAGTAAAATAATAGTAACTAAACTATATGTTATATTTACTAAGCATAAGTAACTGTGTCATACCAGGATTAGTTTCATGCAATGCTGCAAAAAATGAAGGAATGGCAGCGTATGATTCTTCAGGAGATCCCAAAACAGAATCCATAGCAATTTCTTTCCCCCTCAAAGCTTTATGATAACTAACATGGACACCATTTTCGCACGCATGTTGTCATACCAGGATTAGTTTCATGCAATGCTGCAACCACCCTTATAATTTTCCTTTAAACACTCACTAATCAGAATAGCACTAGCTTGCCTATGATCATTTTGTATAATATATAATGAACAAGAACCTTCACTAGTATACTTCCTAACCATCCACAAAACACTATGCCTATACCTCGAAGCACGCAAATACTAACAACAAGAGTCGTCAACACATATTGCCACAAAACGTTCACCATTAGACTTCTTCATCTTAAATTGAAAGTTATTTTTTAAAGCAACCACTTGAATTGCTTTCTTCAACTCTACCTTACTACAAAACAGATCTCCCTTCATAAACATGAAAATTAGTTGGAGCATTCTCCATATCAACAATATTAATGAAACGATAATCATATGGTTGATCAACAAGAAGATTGCTAGCAGTAGAAACAACCGTGTCGACCGTAGAACAACTAACATTGGCCATAGTTGAAATTTGTAAATTTTGACCAATCTCGACAACTAATGGACAATAGACATTTTTTGTAAAAGAAATAAACCATGAAATGTCACTATCATCCTTCAACTCCAACGCATCACAAGATGTCGTCCCAACACCAAGAACAACCTTCATAACTATATTTTCTCGTGTAGCAGATAAACATAATTCACGTATAACCAAATCTAATGGAACTTCAAATGTTAAATTCTCATCAACAAAAACTGGTTTTAATTTGTTATCCACATATGTATTGGTATCACACCACCTACCATCATAAAACAAAATAATAGGAATCTTTGACATGCCTGAAAATACAAAGATTCATAAAGTTCAGAAAAACAATAAGATGGTATATAAAATTAATATTGACAGTATATAATTTAGTTATCAGTATACATAAGTAAGACTCAGAATAACGTTTGTCTGAAAAGAAGTAAGAAAAATACTTCCTAACAATAACACAGAATAATGAAGAAAATACATAGACTCAAATAAAATAATGTACATAATCTAACAAGAACATTCCCTAAACAAGAACACAAATTAAAAGAACAAATCAATGTAGAAAAAATACATAGAAGATAAACAATCACAAATTTTCTACTTAGAAAATCTGGAAATAATGAAATTGCAAGAAATTGCAATGTAAATCACAAATTTTATGAACAACATAAAATAAGAAATTGCAAAGAAAAACTTAATAATGTGGAAAATCAAGAAATATAACTCACCTAGCCGAAGAAGAATAAGCAGAAAAGGCGATGGAAGCAGCTCGCCGAAGAAGAAGAACAACCAGCAGCTCACCGTAAAACAGTAGCAGTTCGCTGAAAAAAGAAGGCTTGAATTCAAAAACAGTATCAGCTCAGATCCCCAAGCTAAAAAACAAAGATCATTGCAAGAAGGTTGTTCAGAAATCGCGACTTCTTCCGATGAGGAAGGAAGAAGCGCGTTACAGTAGGGTTGTCAATTTTAAAAACCCACAACTCGTTTCCATTCTTGTAGCTCACGATAGAGAAGGGTAAAATAGAGAAATAATAAATTTTAACTGCTTCAGCTTTAGCACGTGCAATTTTCAACCATCTTTGCAATTTAAGAAAAAAAGGGTCATTTTGTTAAACACACCCACAAAAAATGATGAAAATTGCAAATTTCCCTTTCTTTAATCTAAGACTAAATGTCCATGAAAAATTAGTTTAATTTGTTAACAAACTTAAAGGTATAGAAAATAAAAAATATATATTATATTAAATACTATCTATCTAGAAAAAGGAAATATAGTAAAAGTAGCATTATAGAAAGTAAACATAGACTAGTGACCTTAACAATAACTATTTTCTTCTTAATTTTAACATATTTCAAACTAATAAATAGTGTGTTTTAATTTTCTTTCAATTACCTCTAATTAATCTCATAGGATTAGAATGAGATGAACATCGGACGGCTACATTATTCTTATTATTTTTTATTTCTAAAATTAGCCTGGCATTGAGAATACATTTATTAACGAAAAAAAGCAAGTTGACAAGTTATATACTAACCATTTTTATTAAAAAAAATTAGTTTAGTGCAACATATATAACTTAACAAAAATAGCAAATTGACCCCACTCTATTTTTTGAAAATACTTAAAACAAGATTTTAGTGAAAATGAAAGACAATGTGGCAAAAAAAAATGAAATTGAAAAACAATGAAACGATATTATTTTCTAAAGAAAAAATGAAATCGTGTTCAATAGTAAAATCTATTAAAAGATGTTTAAAAACAATATTCAAAAACTAGTTAATGGTTGGAAGACGCATTAAGCTTGTTCCAAGCTTGTTTTTCATGTCAATTTTCTTATTTCATAAACAAGAAAACAAAAGTAAACCCCCTTAATTAACAGTTTATGCTTTCGAGATTAAGAATAAATTAAAATACAGACCTTGTTCCAAGCTCCTGGGGACAGTGAAAACAGTAACGGTAGAAGGAACAGAGACCAACTTGAGTTTCCACCAAAGAATAACACCAAAACTCCCACCCCCTCCTCCTCTTATTGCCCAAAAACGTCTTCGCCCATTGCCTTCCTATCAAGAATCCTTCCATTAACATCAACAATCTTAGCATCAATCACATTATCAACACCAAGTCCAAATTTCCTCATCATTGACCTATATGCCCCTCCTGTAATATGCTCACCTACTCCTAAACTTGTGCATAGCCCTGCAGGGAATCCATGCACTCCGCTTTTCTATGCTATTCTGTAGTAAATTTCTCCCACTGTCGCTCCTGCTTGTGCCCAAGCCATGTTTTTGGCCAAATCTATTTGGATTCCTCTTAGCTTGGCTAAGTCCAGTACGATGAATGATAATTCAAATTCGGAGACATATGAGACAGCCTCATAATCATGGCCTCCACTTCTCACTCTGAAATGGATTCCAAGAAATTTGGAGCAAATTACTGAGGCTTGGACTTGGGAATATGACGTTGGCATGAAGATGAACTCGGGTTTCGGGACTGACGGCACTGCGTACCTGTTGAGAAATAATAAAATTGATTAAAATTCAACTTCAAACAGACATCATTTCTCCACGGTTTCTATGAAAAACTAAATAAACCCAAGTTTTATGGGTAAATTTGTAATAGAACCTGAGGTTTTGAGCAGTTGATTCCAGAACGGAGATGAAGGAAGCATTGTTGGGAGCGAAGAAAGAAGAAGAAAGGTTTGAGTGTTTGGAATGAAAGGAAACACACTGTATAAATATATGCTGAATTGAAGAAGCTGAAACTGCCCTTGAACTTGATAGAAGAGACAGAACAAACAATGGGATTTTGTAAGAAATTGTAATCGCCATTGTTGAATCTTTGTGTTTATGATTAATAGGTTGGCGTTTGAGACTGAAGATGTTATATATATAGAGAGAGATCATATTCGTCAAAGGTCTTCGGTTGACTTTGATTAAAATGAAATGTCATTAGTTGACTATTACATGTCACGTACAATTTTAACATTAATTTTTTAAATGAATGTTAATTAATATTAAAATAAACTAATGATGTTAGATTTATTTTAAAAAAATATTTTTAATCAAATTAATAAAATAAGACATATAATAAAAAAATTCACGTCAAATTTTTTTAACATTTTGTTAATATATTAATTAATAAATTAAAATAATATTTTAATAATAATATAAAATAATCTATTAATTATAAAATAAATAATAAAAAATTAAATTTAAGAAGTTGATTTTATTATTATTTAAACAGTTAATTTTATTAATTTTAATTCTATTGTGATAATATTAAAATAAATAATAATGCTAGACTAAACATTAATAAAATTATTTTTAATTAAATTAATAAAGTGAGAGAGAAAGGGTGGAAAAGAATATTTCAATAAGGGTAAAAAAGTAATTTTATTTGATATTAGGATTGTAATGACATTGTAATCTAAGAATACTTTCATTTTATTCGGCAATTCAATTACCTCAAAGGATTGCAAATTATGATTGCAACCTTATTTAAGGATTACTCCAAACAAACACCGTAATTCAATTACAAAATGATTACGACAAAATTACAGAATATGATAGCGCGAAACAAATGAGCCATATATAGTAAAGTTAGATGATAAAATATTAAGGTTATCATATTTGGTAACACACGGTTAAGTGAAAAAATTACTGAAAAGTATGATTTTCTTGTTTGGTATGTAGACAACTTGGGTAAAGTTGTTGAAAAAGTTTGATAAAATTGTTAAAAAAATTATATAAACAATATAAGAGTAATAAAATTATTTATTATCTACGGTTTCTTTGTTTTATCAAGTTTGATAAAGTTCTTGGTAAATTTCACTATTTTACTAAGTTCATTTTAAATAAATAAATAACAACTTAAAAATTAAATATATTAAGTGAACTTTATATTATTTTCTTATAAATACCTTATAAAATTGTGGTTAGTGGATCGTAAGATCATACCATCTAAGAAAAAAGTATAATATGATCGGAATATCATTCTAATTTAAGATTCTACCTATGAATCGGATCGTGAGGGATAGACATGATCGTAAAATCGTAAGATCCTACGATCCGGATCGGGGGTTTAATAACCATGTATATAACCAATCTTCTACATAAATTACTTGCTAAGATGAAGTAGTTTTTATTTTAATTAATTTTTGTTAATCCAGAATCATAAAACTACTTACGGGTAGTAAGTAGTTTATGAAAACTGCTTGATCTGAGCAAGTTGCTTATAAAAACTGTTTGATCTAAGCAAGTTGTTTATAAAAACTACTTGATCTGAGCAAATAGTTTGTATATTATCCAGTTTTGTTTGTCTAGATTTTTTAGAAGTGGAGATTTGTTTTACATGAAAGGGTAATAAAGTCTTTTCACAAGCCAAAAGGTCCTTCTCTCCAAACAAAGATTTGGCCCGTTTTCTGAAATTTGTTTTCAAAAGGTATTTTTATCCTAAAAACCCTGTAAAAAAGGTCAAATGCAACTTATACTCATAAAATTTGTCACATGAGTAAATCACACGTATAAATTTTTAGTTTAACTTGTTATACCATCTCATTTTTACTATTAGCAAATAACACCCTAACACCTTAAACGCCGTCAACAAATTGTTAACGGGATAAGAATCTTGTTCACGTAGAAAAACATGCAAATAAAAAGAACCCACTGGAAACGATCTAAATAGAATCTAAATCCAAAAAAAAAGAAGATATTTACTTTTGCACTGCTGTAACCTACTAAGTCATACCCATCATCTCTTTCTTCACATTCATTTTCACCTTTGTTTCTTTTTGGTAGTGTTCGTCCTCCTCATTAATGAGGTGGAGACACAACAAGAATAAAAAACAAGAAGTGTAAGGAAAGAATAATAAACAAGAATAGTAGTGAATATTGAAGACATTAAATGGCTGAAGATTGGGAAGGACATAGAAGAAATCTATAGCTTTTATTCTAGTGTAGATTTTGTTCTCACAAGCTGACTTATTTGAACCGACTACAGCCGATTTGTTGAAGATGAAAACAAAAATATAGTGAGAGGACTCTATAAATGGGGAGCTAAATTTGTAAAGTGTGTGCAAGTGAGAGTGAACAAAAGAATGGGTGAGTGAATAAAAGAAGATAATGAACGAGTAAAATTATGAAAGAAAGAGTAGAATGTGTTGAGAGAAATTAGAGAGTTGAATTTCTCCTAGTATAGTTTCTAGCATTATAGTGAGATAGAAAATGATTTTTTTTAAATAAAAAATGATTTCTTTAATCTTTCTATTTAGTGGAAAGTTTCTGAGCTAGGTCACGTGATCTTTTGGATTTTTCATGTAAAAAGATATTATTCTATTGTGCGCGACATTTATTTTCTCTATCAAACTAGTTTTCTGATAGATTATTAAAATTAATGATCCCAGAGAGTATTGATGTTAAAGAAAGTGATGTCTTAACTATTGAAAGCATGTTTTTTTTTTCAAAAAGTGGTATAAGAGGAATGCTGGTTTTTATCAAAGTAGCACAGTGGAAGTATGGTGGGACCTGTTTCTAACTATATTTACAAATATTATTCATCTAGTATGATTTACGAATATTGTTATGAGTGGATGATTTTCTCTTGAAGAAGTGATTTCCTCATATTCTGATTTGATATTGTTTCAGTGAAAAACTCGTCTCTTTTCTCTTAAAAAATTAAATATAAAGTGAATTCTCTTGAGTTTAAAATTTACGTAGCCAAGTTGAAATCGTTTATTGAAGATGCAAGTTCTATTGGACAAAATTGTATCTTTTTTAATTAGTTTCAAATCATGTTTATTTTAATAATATTTTTTTCAAAAACACATGAAACCCATAAAAAAACCCTTTTAAGATCTTTGGATACAGATCCCCTCCTATTAGGGATCTCAACAGGAGGATTATGTTCCCTTAATCTGAGTCGTCTGTTTTAAAAACGGACGGCTCAAATCTCATCCTTTTTCTTTTTACTTTTTCTGACAATTTTTTACGTTTTCTTTTTCTATTTTCTTTTTCCCGTAGTCTCATCTAGACCGTCCGTTTTTAAAACAAACGATCCAAATGTAACAAATCCATTTTCTGTTCTGAGAACATGAGACAAATCTGAATCCAAGATCTTTGGGAACAAAACTTCATGTGAAGTTGTGGGAATTGGGACAATCAAATTCAAGACAACAAATAGATTTATAAGAACTTTGACAGATGTTTCGTCGTGTTCTATAAATGAATAGGATTATAGTTTCCTTTGGAGCTTTACTCTAGAGGGGTTAGTGGTGTAAAGCACAAACGAGCTCTTTGAATGTGAGAAAAGGTCCTCGTATTATGCTCATTGGGAGGAAGGTGGGTAATTTGTATACCCTATTGGGCATACAATAGGGTAAGATTAATGAGTTTCATTAATCTTACTCATTCATGAGTAAGTGGGGAGATTTGGACGGTCCTCCTCATTAATGAGTTGGAACCACAAATAAGAGTAAGAAAATAAAAGAATAAAAAAGGAAGTGTAAGAGTATAAAAGGAAAACAGAAAATATGAGAATGATTTGATGAAACATAATAAATGCGTGGATATGATGGATGTGGAAGAAATTTATAGCTTTTAGTCTAGTATAGATTTTATCATCACAAGTCAAATTATTTAAAACGTTTACAACCGGCCTGTTTGAAGAAGGAAACAGAGATATGGTGAAGGAGCTCTATAAAAGGGGAGCTCAACTTGCAAGGTGTGTGCAAGTGAGTGAACAAGAGATCAAGTGAGTGAAAAAAAGAGAGAATGAGAGTGAGTGATACTATGAAAGAAAGAGCAGAGTTGTTGAGAGAAATTAGAGAGTGTTGTATTTCTCTCGGTATATTTTCTAGTATTTGAGTTAGCTAGAAAATATTTTGTAATCTATTTCTTTTGAAAGTTTATGGACTATGTCCCATGGTTTTTTCCGTTCGTGAGTTCTTCACTTAGAAAAACATTGTTCTTTTGTGTGTGACTATTATATTTCTCTATCAAACTAGTTCTATTATAGACTTGAAAAATTAAAGATCCCAAAATTATTGAAGTAAAAAGTGACGTGATAATCATTGAAAGACTATTTTTCACGATCTATAGACCAAGAAAAAAGAGAAAATTCTACAACCCCGTTGATACTCTCTCTCCTTTTTCTGCATTCAATTTAATAAATCTTGTGTTATGTATTGGTTATTTTTCGAGAAATTATTTCAGAAAGATATTTGAGAGTGAAAAAATAATAAAAAGACTCTTTACATTTTTTTTACCAAATCAAACTTTTTTAATAGAGGAGAATACTACAATGTTCTAGTGCTAGACCTAGTTCTAGCAAAATGTTACTTCTAAATCATGATCTAGCATTTCCCGTTATAGAAAAACATACGCTAGACCTGTTCTAGTAGTCACGAATTTAAGCCGTAAAGTTTAAACTAAAAGGATAACCTACTCTTTTCATTTATAATTAAGGCTTAATTTGGTTAAAAATCAAGATTCCTAAAATTATTTTTTTTTCTTTTACAATAGGCTCTTTCTAAGAATTTCTCTGATTTTTCATTGATTGGGATTCTTCTCTGAATGCGAAAATTATGGAATTTGTTTTACAACAGGCTCTTTCTAAAATTGCAGGGGCTTAAAAATGTCGAACTGTGGGATGAGAGAGCGTGGATTTTGGACGCAGAGAAGGCGGTGGGACTCAGAAGAGAAATTGAAGCAGGCGAAGGGGAAGTAGAAGAAACAGAAAGACGAGGGTGAAAGGTGGGTTGCATGGAAGAAACGATGGCAGTCATTGTTAATGGATTAAAGCAAAATCGAGTGTGTTTGGTTTGATGGAAAAGCTGAAGGAAAGTGAGAGAGTGAGGAGAGATGGAGAGCGGGGAGGTTATGTAATGAAAGGAAGGGAGGATTCAGTGAATCACAGAACACTCTGTCCCATTCTCCTCGTCTGATCACGACAACTTACAGATACCGTGACACGTGGCTAACCTATCCATTGATCATGATTCAGATGTATAATACGATAAAATAATTTATTTAGATTTTTTCTTCCGGATAAGGAGTTACTAAGATTTTGCACATTTCGTTTAAAAAAAAGATTTGGCACATATAATTATGTTCATTTACCAAGTGACCATATATAAAAAATTCGGTACTTATATTTCATGGTTCAAATCTTAAATAATCAAGATTGTCAGAATCGTGATCATAGTTAGGATCGTGGAGAAATCTCGCTAATCGAATCGTAAATCATAAAATTTTACTAATACTAATAATATTATAAAAAACATAATTTACCAAACCATATATTAAAATTCTTGAATATAGTTAAATATTCAATGATAAATTCAATATTTTACTAAATTTAAATAAATAAATAAGAACATAAAAATTGAATATATTAAGTGAACTTTATGTTGTTTTCTTATGAATACTTTATAAAATTATAGTTAGTGGGATCGTAAGATCGTAGTAGGATGATCGTAAGATCATACCATCCAAGAAAAAAAATATAATAGGATCGTAAGATCCTTTCAACTTAAGATTCTACATATGAATCGGGTCACGGGAGATAGACAGAATCGTAAAATCGTAACAACCTTCAAAATGAAAAAAATGAAAAGAAGACTCTTTAATTTTTTTTAAACGAAATCAAACTTTTTTAACAGAGGAGAATACTACAATGTTCTGGTGCTAGACCTAGGTCTAGCAAAAAGTTACTGCTACATCATGATCTAGCATTCCCCGTTACAAAAAACATACGCTAGACCTGGTCTAGCAGTCACGAATTTTAGCCGTAAAGTTTAAAGTAAAAGGGCAACCTAGTCAAGGCTTAATTTTGTTAAAAATCAAGGGGAGTCCTGAAATTATTTGTTTTTCTTTTACAATAGGCTCTTTCTAAAAGTTTCTCTTATTTTTCATTGATTAGGATTCTTCTTTGAATGCGAAAATTATGGAAGATCATAAAAATGATTTGTCCTCCCGATTCTTTCATGGGATTCACGGGTGAAAATGGACGTGAAACAAGGTTGTTTGAGAAAAAACATTTTATTGGTAGAAACTGTTTTTTAAAATCCCAAGAATTTATGTTGAAAATATAAAGAATCAAATAACGAATTAAGCGGAAGCATACCTGAATCCAAGACGATAGTTCACTTCGTAGAGCGAAACAGTTATTCTTTTAAATCTACACGATTCTCTAAAAAAGAGTCTATTTGATCAAATCTCTCAGTTTTCTTTCTAACGATGGGATATTAGAGAGAATATAATGGTTTTCCTTTAAACGTGTGATTTGGGGACCATAACTACTTTTAGATAACATCTCTATTATCTTTTAATATTTTTATTTTAACTCATCATAAAAATAGAAATTACCCTTCAATCTCTACACATCAAACGCCCACACCTTATAAGATACATTAAAGCTCAAATTACCCAAACCTTAATTGATCACTTTTAATTGGGCTTAACCTTATTTGACGGTCTACAACATATAATTATTCACATATTATCTCAATGTTGGATTAATGATCCAACAATCTTCTACTTGGGTTATATGTGTAACCTTATAATTATGCTTTGCAAAATAACCGAATCGAGCTAAACTTTGTTTTCATTACGGAAATATATCTTTAATCAATCCGGCCCATCAATCATACCAACGTAGGATCAAAGTGACATTCGCTACATCAATTGTAACTCAACCCATCGATGGTCATGTATGTTAATACAACTGAATGACATGAATTATGATGTGGATGTGTAGCATGAAAATTTTATGTAATGTGATCTTAACATGCCTATTTCTAACTGATCCATTGTAAACCTTAGTGAGACAAACCATACCAGATTAGAGTGTAAATAAACCAAAACTTTATTTCTGTAGAAAATAACCTCAAAATATCCATAAATCAAAATATTTAAAAGTATGTCTATATTATAAGAGCATCTAAAAATACAAACTCCTACTAAAACTGAATATCATCAAACGATATGACGCTCATACGAGCAGTGTGCTCATGAAACATATTGGGTGACAATCCCTTAGTAAGCGGATCTGCGATCATGGAGTTTGTTCGGATGTGCTCTATAGATAACTGTCCACTCTGAACTCTTTCCTTAACTATCAGGAACTTGATGTCTATGTACTTCAACTTTGTCAAGCTCTTGTTGTTGTTGGAATAGAGAACTGCTGACTTATTGTCACAAAATAACTCGAGTGGTCTCTCAATATTGACCACTATACGCAGCCCTGTGATAAAATTCCATAGCCATAATATGCTATGAACTCTATTACCATGGTAGAAGAGGTTATAAATGACTGTTTAGCACTTTTCCAGGAGACATCACCTCCAGCTAGTGAAAAAATATAGCCCGACGTAAACTTCATACTATCTTGGCATTCAACAAAATCAGAGTCAATATACCCAACGATCTCAATATCCAACCTCTGATACGTGAGCATGTAGTCTTTTATTCTCTGTATGTATTGCAAGACCCGTTTAACTTCTTTCCAATGGTATATGCCTGGATTGTTTAAATCTGTCCAACATCCCAGTCATGTACGCAATATCCAGACGTGTACAAACTTGAGCATACTGATCAGACTCCCTACTAATGAGGCGTAGTGAATCTTCTATATTTTCTTTTTCTCAAAATCATTCTTAGAGCACTGATTTAGATTAAAATTTTCTCCCTTAGTCACATGGGTATCACCTAGTTTATAGTCTTGCATGCCATATCTTTTGAAAACATTTTCAATATAGCTCTTTTGCGAGAATCCAAGAATACTCTAAAAATGATCTCAGCGTATTTAGATGCATAATATAAAAGAGGAGTCACCAATAATTTTTGTCTCAAAATTCTTAGCTAGAAATCTTTTAGTGTCATGCAACAAGTCTATATCATTGCTGACGAGCAATATGTCATCAACATATAAAACCAGAAAAATATGATTGCTCCCACAAATTCATCTCAAAATCGAATGAGATGATCACTTATGAAACTTGAAATACCATTGTTGAGATGCTTGCTTGAGTCCATAGATGAATTTCTTAAGTTTGCAAACCATATTCTTTGGGTCTCCCGATACAAAGTTTTCTTGTTGTATCATATAAATCGTCTCTTCAATGTTATCTTTGAGAAACATCGTCTTCACATCCATCTGATGTAACTCAAGATTAAAATGTGTTACCAATGCCATTATAATCCTAAAAGAGTATTTCGAAGAAATTAAAGAGAAAGTCTATCTATAGTCAGTGTCTTCTTTCTGTGTAAAAGCCTTTAAGATAAGACGAGTCTACAATCTTTCCACATTACCTTTTGGTCTTAAAAATCCATTTGCAACCAATGGATTTTGCACCTTCTGGTAATGGGATAAGATCCCATACATCATTGTCCTTCATGGACTTAATCTCCTCATTCATGGTATCGATCCACTTCTTAGAGTTAGAAATTTCCATGGCTTGACGGAAGTTGATCGGGTCATCTTCCGTCACTCCAATGTCTACATCACCTTCTTGGAGAAATACAATGTAATCATTTGACACTGCACTTCTCCTCTCTCTAGTGATTCTCTTTAATGACATATATTCTTGAGGTGCTAGAGTTTGTTCTTCTAGAACAATTTCCTGAATGGGTTCTCCGATATTGTCTTGATATGTTGTGTCATGAGCAAGGTCAGAAACACCTGTGAGAAAATCAACATATTACTGTTGAAAGACAAAATACCTAATCGTATCCCCCCCACAAACTTAACATCCTCAAAGAACCGAGCATTTTCCGTCTTGAAAATTGACTTAGTCGTGGGATCATAAAACTTGTACCCCCTGAATCTTTTAAAGTATCCAATAAAATAGCAATTCATCGTTCTTAAGTCTAGTTTCTTTTTATTAGACCTATAAGACATTGCCTCAGTTGAACATCCTCAAACATGAAAATACTTTAGACTAGATTTCTTGTTGGTCCAAAAATCATATTGGGTTTTAGCAGTCACTTTAGTTATAATTTTGTTAAGGATATACGCTGCAGTCTTAAGTGCTTCACCCCAGAGTGATTCTGGTAAGATATAATGACTAATCATACTCCACATCATGTCCTTAAACGTTTTCTTTCAGCACCATTTAAAGTTGGCGGACCCGACATAGTGTACTGTGGAACAATACCACATTCCTCTAGGAATTTAACGAACGATCCTAGATGTTGTTCACCTGAACTATCATATCTGTCATAGTATTCACCACCACGGTCAGATTTGACGCTCTTAATCCTTTTATTGAGTTGGTTCTCAACTTCAGCCTTAAAATTTTTTTAACATGCCCAAAGACTGTGACTTTTCATGAATGAGATGTATGTAGCCATATGTAGAAAAATCATCTATGAACATTATAAAGTATTGTTGACCATTCTAAGCAACCAAAGAGAATGACCTACAAATATCAATATGCATAAGTAAGACATCCTAAGTCATGTTAGCTTCAAATATTATTTTATTGCTTTGTTTACCCTTTATACAATTAACATAAACATCAAAATCTATGAAATATAAGGGACCGACAGTTTTGTCTGACACAAGTCTTTCTATTCTCTGTCTAGAAATATGATCTAATCTCTTATGCTATAACACAGTCGAATTCACACTGGTTAATTTTCCTTTAATACCTCGTGTACGGATTCATTAAATGAAGCAATTGTATCAAGTAAATAAAGATTATTGTAACCTGATAAAAACTGAAACCAAAAAAATTTGAATCAAGAAACGAACTAAATTTTCCATCTCCAAATGAACAAATATAACTAGCTTTATCCAAAACAGAAACAAAAGTCAAATTCCATCTAAAAGACAGTACAATAAATGTTTCATCAAGATCTAAATAAAATCTAATCTTTAACAATAATTTAAATTTCCCTATTGCCTCAACTTCAATTATATTTCCATTGCCCACATAGATGTATCTTTTAACTTCACTTGGCTTTCGACAAGTCAATTAACCCTATATAAACACATTGATGTGACTGTTACACCAAAATCCATCCAACACGTGTCTAGGAACTTAACTTAAATTAACTCCAGAATAAACTAAATTAAGAAGCATATATTTCTTAGCAGGCCAAGTGTGATAGTTGGTGCAATGCTTCTTCTTATACCCTTCAGTTCCATAGAAGCAATAACAAGTACCTTTCGGGTCAACCAATTTCTTTTGTTGTTTCTTGCTTGTTGTTGTATCTGCATCATTCTTCCTTTTCTTTCACTTGCCCTTATCCTTAGAGATTGAGGTCAGGTAAGCACTCACTATCTTATCATGTTTCACCATTTCCTCTTCTTGAACACAATGTGATATGAGCTTATTCGAGACCAAGTCTCTTTCTGATAGTTGTAGCTCACCTTATACTAGTTAAACTGTACCGAAAGGAATATCAGAATCAGGTACACGAGCAAGTCCTTAGAGAATTCAAGCCTACGAACTTTCAACCTTGAAACAATATGAGACATTTTCATGATGTACTTCCTGATATAGCCTTTACCTTTATACCTCATTGAAATTAGATCTGCCCAGAGCGTACCGATTTCTGCCTTTTTGTTTTTGACAAACCACTTTTCAATAGACACAAGGAAATCCTTAGCTATAGTGATCATTTTAGATATGGTGCACCTGAATGCTTCTGGAATGAATTTCTTCATGATTAGCATACATATGCGATTTGATTTCTAAAATTCCCAATTACATAACTAAAAGAAGCCTAACTCCAAACTAAAACAAAACAGAAAATAAAGTTGTAAGGTTTGAACATTCACCAAACTATCATACACCTCAACAAAATCAATAATAACAACCACAAATGAGCAAATCCACAACAATCAGATTAATCTCAATTGTATAACTAAAAGTTCCCAACTAAAACAAAACAGAAAACAAGATGCTCTAAGGCTTGAATATTAACCAAAACTATCATACACCTCAATAAATTCAATACTAACAGTCACAAATGAGCAAGTCCAGAAGAATAAGAAAAATCTCAATTACAGCAGTAATGATAAAAGGAACTCTAACAAATAACCAGTAATGACAACCATAAATGAGCAAATTCAAAACAATCAGAAAAATTCTAATTATAGAACTAAAAGAGCCCGAAACTATAAGAAAAAAACAAACAAAGCTCTCAAGTTTAACAAAATATAAACAATATCTGACAAATTACCTGGGAACGATAGTCAATAACAATTTATGCCATGATGTCATACATATATCTCAAGACCCACACACCACAATCACTCATGCAAATGTAATAATAAGTGCATCATTAAAAGGTGAAGGAAGCTCAATCAAATTCACGATCAGTGAACTTACCGATTTGATTGGGTGACCACTTGGGCGGCCTTGAAATTTTGAATGAAGAGAAGGTTGTTGGCAGGGGCAACATATCTATGAGCTTAGACCCAAATATCAAGTCCATACATCTAACTATAATTTCATTCACAAAATCGATGCGGGTTTTTGATTTAACCATGTTAATGAAACGGACCAGGCGCTGACACCAGGTTTTGACTGCGACAAAGTCAGGTTCGATTCAACCAAAATTAAAGAAATGGCGTGGACCTGAATATAGGAAGGCTTCAACCTCGACTCGATGCGGGTTCGATTTAACCATAGATAAAGAAATGACATGAACCTGGATATAGGCAGGCTTCGACCTCGACTCGATGCGGGTTCGATTTAACCATATTAATTGAAATGGACCAGGCGCTGACACCGGCTTCGACCTCGAGTCGATGCGGGTCGATTTAACCATATTAGTTGAAATGGACCAGGTGCTGACACAGGGCTTCAACCGCGACAAAGTCGAGTTCGATTTAACCAAAGATAAAGAAACGACGTGGACCTGGATATAGGCAGGCTTCGACCTCGACTCGATGCAGGTTTGATTTAACCATATTAATTGAAATGGACCAGGTACTAATACCGGGCTTCGACCCCGACAAAGTCGTATTCGATTTAACCGAGATATTTGAAAGGAAATGGACGTGGATAGACATAGGCTTCGACCTTGACTCAATTCAGGTTCGCTTTAACTAAAGATGTTGAAACGATATTTGATCTGATATTTACAAGTTTCATATGGTGCAAGAACTAGACTAATGCATGCTCTAAATGTTGGAAAGTCATGTATGGATTTCGAAAGAATATTTTTAAATGATTCATGCACTTGAATTGCATCAAAATAGATCAATATGATGCATGCCCATACGTTGTAATTATTGAATATAAATGCAAAGTAGTGATTTTGAGTGCATGCATGCTATGCATGATTGAAAACATTTGTAAGAAATTTATTTGATGAGTTTTTTGAAAGTTGACTAAAGTCGTCATATCCTTCACCCTTCAAATCAATCACTTGGCCTAAGGTCATGGACTCGCAATGAAGTATCAATCATACTTTCAAGAAAATGATGCATCCTTATTCATTGGTTTGTGCCCTAGTATTCGGCTTCACGTCGATGATGAAGAAAAGTGAATAATTTCTCCACATTTTGCTTCTTCTTTTTTGTACTTTAATTGCAATCCTCCAATCGTGCTTTAGCCTTCGTTATGTGCATACCGACTTTCTCGTGGTGACTTTCCAGATTTCACCTCGTGCTTAGACCGCCTTTCTTCGTTATGTGCATATCATCTCCATCCATATTTGTTAGCATGAGAGCTCCTCTAGAAAAAGACTTCTTGACAATGAAAAGTCCTTCGTAATTTGGGGTCCACTTCCATTGGTGATCCTTTTGATATGGGAGTATCTTTTTCAACACCAAGTCTCCTTCTCAGAAACATCGGGGGCGTAATTTTTTGTCATATGCGTGCATAATTTTTCTTTGATATAACTGTCTTCTACATAATGCACTCAATCTTTTTTCCTCGATGAAATTCAATTGCTCATATCGTGTTTGTACCCACTCTACTTCTTCCAATTTCACCTCCATTAAGACTCTGAGGGAGGGAATTTTCACCTCAATTGGAAGGACAGCTTCCATGCCATATACCAAAGAGAATGGCGTTGCCTTAGTTGATATTAAGACTGATGTGCGGCACCCATGTAGTGCAAATGGGAGCATTTCATGCCAATATTTATAAACCTCTATCATATTCTCTATGATCATTTTTATGTTCTTATTGGCTGCTTTCACTGCTCCGTTAATTTTTGGACGATAAGGAGATGAATTATGATGCTTAATTCTGAATTGCTCACATAATTCTGAATTGCTCACATAATTCTTTCATCATCTTGTTATTTAAAATTAATCCCATTATCTATGATGATCCTTCCAAGTAGACCATATCGATAAATTATTTCCTTTTTAATGAACTTAACAACCGTAGTTCTGGTTACACTTGAATAAGAACTTGTCTCCACTCATTTGGTAAAATAATCTATAGAGATCAAAATGAAAAATTCTCGTTTGAGGTTTTTGGTGTGATTGGACCAATGATGTCTATGCCCCACATAGATAATGGCCAAGGCGCGGCCATGTCATGTAAAGGGGATGCGGATACGTTAATTTTATCCACATAAATTTGACATTTATGGCATGTCTTGGCGTACTTGATGCAGTCAGATTCTAGAGTTAACCAATAATATCAGTTCTCAAGATTTTTTTGGCCATCATATGTCCATTAGCATGAGCACCAAAAATTCCTTTGTGAACTTCCTCAATGATTTGATTCGCTTCCATTACATCAACAAATCTTAAAAGCACGATGTCATGGTTTCTTTTGTCGTAATACCATGGTCTTGTGTCTGACTATTCTTCAATACTCATACAGTGAGCAGGAAAATCTCGCTTATCAATTTTTGTGGGTTGCACTTCTTCCTTAAAGTCTGCGGTGAACATGGATGCTAGAGTTGCCAGTGCATCTGCAATTTGATTATTCTCTCTGGGTATATGGTCAAATGAGATCACTTCAAAAGTTTGGCCTAACTTAGTTACATGTTTGTTGTAAGGTACCAGCTTGTGGTCTCTAGCTTCCCATTCCCTGTTTAGTTGCCGTATCACCAATAACGAATCTCCGTACACTCAAAGCTTCATTATCTTCATATCATAAGTTGCTTGAATTCACATGGAAGATGCCTCATATTCTGCCACATTGTTTGTGCAGTCAAAGCATAGTTTTGTCGTAAATGGGAAAAACTTTTCCTCAGGAGATATGAGGACCGCCCCAATTCCATGTCCTACATCCTTAGATGCGCCATCAAATAACATTGTCCACAATTGTGGATCCATAGATTCTCCTTCATTTTTTAATATGACTCATATGTTCTCATCAAGAAAATCAAACTTCATAGGCTCATAATATTGCACTGGTTGATCTGTAAGATAATTAACAAGTACACTTCCTTTATTGACTTTCTCGTGACATAGGCAATATCATATTCCGTGAGCAACATTTTCCATTGAGCAATTCTCTCAGAAAGTGATGGCTTTTCAAAGATATACTTGATTGGATTCATCTTTGAAATTAACCAAGTTGTGTGGTATAACATGTACTGTCTAAGCCAATGAGGAACCCAGGCTAATGCACAACACGTTTTCTCCAACATCGAATAATTAGCCTCATAGTTTGTGAACCTTTTACTTAAATAGTATATTGCTTGTTCTTTCCTTCTAGAGGCGTCATGTTGACCAAGTACGCAACCCATGGATTTTCATGTCATTGTAAGATACAAAATGAGTGGACGCCCTAGAGTTGGAGGAATAAGTATAGGCGGATTTTGCATGTATTGCCTGATTTTCTCAAAAGTAATTTGACAATCATCATTTCATCCTTCTGTATCACTTTTACGGAGAAGTTTAAAGATAGGTTCACAAGTTGTAGTTAGTTGTGAGATGAACTGGGCTGTGTAATTTAATCTCCCCCAAGAAACCTCTAACATCCTTTTGAGTTTGAGGTGGTGGCATATCAATAATGGCTCGAACCTTGTCAGGGTCAACTTTTATTCCTTCCTTGCTCACGACAAAACCAAGTAATTTCTCTAAAGATGTTGTGAATGTACACTTTGTCGGGTTAAGCTTTAACTGGAACATTCTCAACCGTTTAAATAGTTTTCACAGAGTAACCGTATGATCTTCCCCTTGACGACATTTGGCAATCATATCATCAACGTACACTTCGATTTCTTTATGCATCATATCATGAAATAATGTTAACATTGCCCACTGGTAAGTCGCCCATGTACTCTTTAGACCAAATGTCATAACCTTATAACAAAATGTACCCCACAAAGTTATAAAAGCCAACTTTTCACGGTCTTCAGGAGCCATTTTGATTTAGTTATACCCTAAAAAACCATCCATGAAAGAGAAGGTTGAATCTCCTGCAGTGTTATCTACTAAGACATAGATATGGGGTAATGGAAAATTATCTTTGGGGCTTGCTCGATTTAAGTCTCTATAATCGATCCACACCCTTACTTTCCCATTTTTCTTCAGCATTGGGACTATGTTAGCAACCCATTCGGGGTATTTTGCTACTTCTAGAAAACCCGCATCTACTTGCTTTTGAACTTCTTCTTTGATCTGTACCAGCATGTCTGGTTTCATTTTCCGTAACTTTTGTCGCACTGGTTTACTTTCGGGTATAAGTGGCAAATGGTGAACCACGATATCAGTGTCTAGACCTGGTATATCTTGGTAAGACCATGTAAAGACGTCAATATACTCTTTGAGTAAGTCAATTAATTCTCGATGGCTTTCGCTTGTCATAGAAGTGTCGATTTGGACTTCTTTCGTCTCTCCATCCAATCCCAAATTTATCACTTCCGCTAACTCTTGATATGGTTGAGTAATTTTTTCATCCTCTTCTATCATTCTTAACATTTTCAGAGATGGTTCAAAATTATCCTTGTCACTTTCATCTGACTCTACTCTAAGAATGGGATTGTCAAAGTTATTGCTTCTACTATTGTTTTCAAAATCACTGTTCTCGAACTTGAATCAGAATATTGGATGAAAAGAAGGCGAGAAAAGAAAAAAATAATGCATGAGTATGAACAAAATTTTAGAAATGGAAAATGTAGACATAAAAGGACGAACAAAAAGAACTGCAATTGTTTTTATCATTAGCAAAAAGGGACGAGACAAGTTTTTAGATTTTCATTCAAAGAGATGACATGAAATAGATGAGAACATAGGCCCATAACCACGAAATTCCTAAGGCATTGGGTAGAATCATTAGAATTTTGGCATGAACACATTACTCTTGAAAATTCCCGAGAAGCACTGGTAGCTCGATGCCAGTCATGTATGAAGCTTCCCCAATCTTGTTTACAATAATTGATTTGTTTGAAATAATTTACAAGTGTTTTTGGGTTTAGGTAGGATTTTCCTTTTTCAGTTATACTTTTTTATATGCATTATCTTTTGTAAATCTGATATTTATGATGTATGTTATTTTTACATTTTTGTTTTTTTTTAAATTTTCATTTTTTTAAACATATATATGTATGTATATATTATTTAATAAATAAATTAATAATAAATTTTTTATGTGTTTTTGGGTTTAGGTAGGATTTTCCTTTTTCAGTTATACTTTTTTTATATGCATTATCTTTTGTAAATTTGATATTTATGATGTATGTTATTTTTACTTTTTTGTTATTTTTAAAATTTTCATTTGTTTAAACATATATATTTATGTATATATTATTTAATAAATAAATTAATCTATGAAAAAATTGCTTAATTTCATACATAATTGGTATGAGCATGCTATTCTTTTACTACACGGTCTATTAATTACCATTTTTCATTTCTCCACCCAATGTAAATCAAATAGCAAAAGAATGACCATAGATGGTAACTAATTTAAACAAGTTTCACTAAAAATAAATAAATAATTTTGTTTGAGATATAAATATACCACTTTTTATTTTGGATTACTTAGTTCACTAATTATCATTTAATCTTTCTTCCTTCATTGCTAGGAATGATCATGGATGGTAACTAGTTTAAAAAAATGTCACTGAAAAAATTAATAAAACTTTCAAAATAAAATAATTTTTATTTAGGATATAAATATACCATTTTTTTATTTTGGACCACTTAGTTCATTAATTACCATTTTTTCTTTTTTCTTTCATTGCTAGGAATGATCATGGATGATAACTAGTTCAAACAAGTGCCACAAAATTGATGGTCAAAAAATTAAAAAGAAGAGAATAGAAGACTTGTAACAACATAAAAAAATCAAAGCTTAAATATTTGCATAATCTCGTATAGAGATTTTACTCTTTATTTTATGCATTTTTATGTATGAGAGTTTATCATAGGAGAACTTTTCATCAAATGTACACTTTCAACCCATTAAATGGTTGACTCACATTGAGTTAAGTTTACACCCAACAAACTTTTATCCTCATTCTCATTGATTGAGTTGATGACAAAAAAATCCCATTATCAAACTTGTAGAGAAATAGACAATATATGAAAATAAAACTTAAGATTAAGGGTAGGAGAAATGATAAAGAATGAGCAAACAAACCTATATATGGAAAATGAAATAAATAAATATCAAATACATGAGTATGAAGAAGAGAGATGATTAATTAGAATGAACAAGATATATTGTAAGCTAAAATTCAAGAGATTTGAACTACCTTAATAAAAAGAAAAGGAGAAGATGGGAGATGAATAGAATTGAAAACTCTCATTCTTTCTCTTTTTCACTATTTTCTCAAGACCTCTATTTCTCTCTCTAAAATCCTTTCTCTTCCTCACTCTCCAAATCTCCACTTTCAAGTGAAAACCTCCCCTCTATTTATAGGCAAACTTAGGGCTTCACTTTTTAATTTTAGTCTTTTTATTCTTTTTTTTATTTTTAGTCCTTGGACAAATCTTGTTATTTTTAGACATTGGGCTATTTTTCAAATCATACACATAGTTTTAAATTGGTATATGGGCAAAAAAATATAATTTGTATTTTTAAAGTATTGGACCTGACAAAATACAGAATCTACAATGTCAATCTCTGATTTTCAATCAGTGAATGACACATGACAATTATTGTGAATTAAATATTTATTTTAATCAGATAATTATCTAGACATCAGTTAATTTAAAATTAACATACCTTATTATCTCTATCAACTAACTTATATGTTAGTTCACAAATAACATATTTAGTTGATTCAAATTATTATCTAATTATAATTATAATTATCTAATTCACAAATTAGATATTATGTCTCACTTATCGATAATTAAAAAAATAATCGGTATAATTATCTATATATGTAATTTCCAAAATTTATATATAAATAATTTAACTAATTAATTTTTAATTAATTATTCACACATAATTACGCGCTTGTCCCATAATAAAAAAAATTTATAAGTCATCCCTTTTCTCATGTTCTGAAATATTTACACCCTAAACTGTATAGTACAAAGATGACTTGGGGACCATTGACCTATAATCTTAAGCTATAATAAATCAGATTATTAATTAAACTTTTTCATTAAATAATCTTATTTATTAATTCTATTATTACTCCATTATAAATATGAAATTACATTTTTAGAGATTATAGAATGTATTTACAGAGTATTCTCATTGTTAATCTATGATCGTAGTCCAAGTGAGTGTTCTGAAAGATAATGGAGATGACCACGATGACCCATATATATATAAGATAAAACCATCATAAGATTTTCATTAAATGTTGGCAATCATGTATGGTGTTCACGCTGTCATGATCATCTCACTTGCATTATAAGTCAAGAATTTTCTAGCATAGACATGCATCATACTAGTTTTTTCTAGTCATCAAGAGCATCCATTTGAAACATATGGACACTACAGTATTTATCGTTTGCATTGATCTAGATTTTGTTATCATATGAGACTTACATAAGTCAACTTTAACATCATTTCCAATATGGTTAAATTGAACCTGAAAATATCACAGTCAAAGTCCGATGCCAGCGCCTGGTCTATTTTAATCAACATGGTTAAACTGAACCCGACTTGGTCAATGTCGAAGCTTGGTGTCACCACCAGGCCCATTCATTTTCAATATGATTAAATCGAATCCAACTCAGTCGTGGTCAAAGCCTAGTGTAAGCGCCTGGTCCACTTCAATCAATATGGTTAAACTGATCGCGGTTGAAGCCTAGTGTTGAGGCCAGGTCCGTTTATTTACATTTTTTGTTAAATCAAACCTCACTTAGTCATGGTCGAAGCCTGTGTCTATCAAGCTCCTTTTTTCAAATATCTTCAGTTAAATCAAACCTGAGTTGAGTCAAGGTCAAAGCATGTGCCTATCTATTGAAAATCGAAGCGCGTAGTGGAGGCGGTTAATTTAAAAAATTTGTTGATTAAAAAAATAATCGCATCGCCACGATTTCCAAAAATTTTTTTACGAAAAACACTTTTTCTCATCGCACCCATTATATATATAGATATATAAATTAAATCTATGACATACAAACATATTAACTATACCTCTTGTAGTCTATCAGCATCCTTACCAACAATGAACTAGAGGTTCCACGAACAACGGTCTGCTAGATCTACACTAACATCTTCCAAGCCAATCCTCAAACATATTAGGACGTGTGTGGGCATATATAATATATCAAAGAGACTTTTTTATCTCTAGATGTACTCAACAATGAGATCCAGAGATTTGGATAAAGAATGTTGTGGGATAAAAACTTTGGAAAAGAATTGGAGTATTCACAGAGTCTTTGTTAACTTTTAATCACAGTGAATGTTTCAATCACTTAATCACACACTTTTTCAAGCTAATCGAATAATATCTATATATCTTCTAGGTCAATGTTCATTAGGTTTTAGGGTGTCCATAAAATAATAAACTATTTAGAAATGTGTCATTATAGTGGTACTCACTGTAATTCGTGCAACACTAAAGTGCCACACAGCACCGTAGTGTACCGTGTAGAGCTATAGTGCCTCACGGCACTACTGACTCACGACACCACTATAGTGTCGTGAGGCGCTACAGTGTGCCATGTTTCACTATAGAATATCGTCTACATAAAGAACTAAGAAAATCACTATCTTATATTTGATATATTTATAAACACAACCTTCGTCAACAATTTGCTCAAAGCCATACGATTAAATAATTTTCATCAAAAGTAAGATTCTATGATCTTGATGCTTGCTTTAATCTAAAAATAGATTTAAGCAACTTGCATACTTTTTGATCTTTTCCAATTTCTATGAATCCCTATAGTTGCATCATATAGATGCTTTCTTCAAGAGATTCATTTAGAAAATCTATCTTAACATCCATTTATCATATTTCATAGTCTAAACTAGTGGCTATGGATAAAAAGATACGAAAGGATTTTAGCATGGCAATGAGAGAGAATGTCTCTTCATAATCGACTCATTAACTTTGAGTATAGCCTTTAGCTACCAGCCATACCTTGAAAGTTTGTACTTTCCCATCTATACTACTTTTCTTTTTGAACATTCATTTACATCTAATGGGTCTGACATCTTCAGGTGGATCAACAAGTTTCCAAACAGAATTGGAAAATACATCGATTCCATTTCTTGGTTCATGACATCTTTCCATTTCTCCTTTTCAGGATCTTCTATCGGCTCTTTAAAGGTTAATGAATCATCCTTATCTGTGTCAGACACTAGGATATGTGCATCTAGTTCATAGTGAATAGGTTGTCTTACAACCCTCCCACTACGATGTTGCACCGGGGTTTTCTAAACAGGAACAGTGGTTTCTATGGGTTGTCGTTTATCAGTTAATGATGAAGGTGATATAATCTCATCGAATGCTAATTATTCGAGAACTACTTTGCTCCGAGGTTTATAGTTTTGCATATAGTCATTTTCAAGGAAAGTGGCATTTTTCGATACAAACATATTTTGATCCTTGTGACTATAAAAGTACCCACCTCTTATTTTTGGAGAACAGCCAACAAATATACTCACTTGAGACCTTAAGTCTAACTTTTCAATCTTGGGTCTAAGAACGTGAGATGGACACCCCCATATACGAAAATGACGCAAGCTAGGTTTGGAGCCATTCCATATCTCTAAAAGTGTCTTACTTACAGACATAGAAGAAACTACAATCAAAATGTAGGTTGTCGTTTGAAGTTGCATATCCTCAGAATATCAGTGGAAGTGATGAGTAGCTTTACATTGACCTAACTGTATCCAATAGGGTTCGGTTTCTCCTGTCTATAACTCTATTTTTGTGACATTCCAAGTGTTGTGAGTTAAGATAGAATGTCATACTCTAGCAGGTAATTCTTAAATTCTAAATCCAAGCATTCACCACATCGATCTGATCGAAGTGCTTTCAAAGATTTACTTAATTGCTTTTCAACTTTAGCTTTGAAGTCTTTAAACTTTCCAAATGTTTCAAACTTTCTATGCGTTAAGTATAATCATAACTAGAGTAATCATCAATAAATGTGACAAAATACTCAGTATGTACTAGCTCAAGTAGTTATTTGGCTCTTTGGCCCTTTCCAGTGAAAGACCTCCTGGTCAATTTACCCTCTAGATAAGATTCACAAACTAGAAGAGTTTCAACTTTTAGTTCTCTCAAAGTAACGTTCTTTGTTGACCGGTTTAATCTATCTAGATTAATATGTCCCGATCTAAGATGACATAGATACATGTCATCATCATGAAAAACTATTTGTCGTTTGTTACTTTTAGGATTTTCTACTTTAAACAATTCTTAATTATTTAATGTATGTTCAATCGGCTTAGACATATACAGTCCATTTGAAACTTTTGTATGACAAAAGTTTCAATCCATTCTCAGAAATGATAAACTGATTATTATTAAAAGAAATATAAAAAATTGTTCATGCAACAACGTTAAAGAATCCAAATTTCTCGAAAATCCAGGAATAAAATAAACATTGTTCCAAACAAGAAATTATTTCCAAAACTCAAATGAATTGTCCCCAATGCTTTTGCTAACACGAGCGCACCACTGCCAACTCTCATTATCACCTCGCCATTAGCCAGCTCCCTTGAATAATCCAGCATCTACAAAGAAGACCATACATGGTTAGTGGCTCCTGAATCTAATTTCTAGGATGACAAATCATATTCCTCTAAACAAACTTCAAGGAGAGTAAATCATATTTACCTTTCTTTTTCAGCTCGGGGAGATACTTGTTACAGTTTCTCTACAAGTAGCCTTCAACCCCACAATGGAAACATTTTCCCTTAGGTTTGTTGTCATTCTAGTTCATCTTATATTTGGGTGATGCCTTGGCTTTGTTTCCTTTCTTGTTCTTACGCTTACCCTTACTATTGTTTTTCTTCCTTTTATTACTATTAACAACAATGGTAGAAGGCATTTTCTCTACAACATTTGCCTCACCCTCATTGGGCATACTCTTGTTGAGTGACTCAAATGTCTATAGCTCATTCAACAATTGGGTCATGTTGAATTGCAACTTATTCATAACATAGTTGATAGTGAACGTAGAAAAAGCAAGCGTGAGCGATTCAAGTATAATGCTGACTTGAATTCACTCATCAATGGTAGCTCTATGTACTTCTACTTCATGCATTATGTTGATTATATTCAAAATATTTTTACGCATAAAAGTACATTTCTTCATCTTAGTAGTCATGTAGCTCCTAGTGGCCTCATGATGACTTTGATCAGATTGCTACCCAAACATCACCTATAAATATTCCATAATCTTATAGGCAGTTTTCATGCTTCCATGGTTTTTTTTACAGAACATCATTCATGCACACAAGTATGTAGCACTTAGCTTTATTATTGGACTGAATCCAAGCATCAAATCTTTCTCTAACATTCTTAGAGGCATTGGTAGTGGGCTCCTTAGAACATTCCTCAGTAAGAATAAATTTGTGGTTCTCATAAATAAGCATCAAATTCAAATTCGACTTCCATCTTATGAAATTATCACTATTAAGCTTTTGAAGTGAAAGTAAAGCAGTAATAGGGTTGCCCATGGTAGATATAATAATAACTGAAAAATAAAACATACATCATTCAATCTAATTGTAATAAATATCAAGAAATTCATAAAGTAAAGGTGATGCATGAATGCAACATATTAAACACATAAACTTAACAATTACTAATCCATGATAAAATAACCTAATAATTAATGTGTCGTCTTATGGTCGGTCAGATTAGTTTTCAACTGTCTATGATCTCAACCTTATTAATTAAAACTTAAAATATCTCATATTTTCTCTTTTAAGAATAAGATATCGCTTATTTGGTTAAGTCACAATTATCCACTAAAAGCTTAAATGTGGATTTGTGAGTGTAACCCATTAATTCAGAGTCCATTTCTTGATTTAGAATATGTCGTCTTATGGTCGGTCAAGTTTAAACTACACCACTTAGTCCAAACTTCTTAAAAAGTTCAACCTTGATATTGATATAGTTCAAAACATTCCTTAAGGGGATGAAAACAAAGCCATCTCGAGACCCTCACTGTATCTCATGGTGTTGTACTAACAATGAAGACTATAGGTTACATTGACATGTCAACCTTCTCCCACTCACTATTTTGTAATTGATTTGTTTCTATTTTAACTAATCAATTAATTCTAAATTAATTACTAGTCAAAATAACCCTATAAATGTAAATTAATTATTAACTCAATCTTATTGGTCTAAGTTCATTTAATCTTCTAAAGAGCCTAAGTAAAAAATAATTGAACTTAGAATAATTAATTCATTACATTCATCAAATTTTTATAAAATATTTTTAATAAAGTCAGTTATCCTAAAGATTACTAAAGCCTTTAGTGTGGTGTGATTACCAAGTCTAACTAATTAAAACTTAGCAGTTTACATGCAATTGATTTTTCAAAATAAATCATATGAACACATTAGGAGAGTCCTAAGCAATCATGTTTCTACTGATGAGATGCATGATTAAATAAAACTATGTGGGGTTTCATGTATGAGATGTGATCGATTAATGCATGGTCATATTATCAATCAAATCAATAAACATTTACTTAAAAGATTAAATAAATAAATGATGAACCGAGACTATTGAGTATTTCTAAATTATAAACTTTGAAAATAGAAATAATTACAAAGTGAACTTCAAGAATACATATTTCTAAAAGAACTCATTCTCCACCAGGGGTCCATCTTCATAATCTTCAAGCTTTGATCAAAACTCTTTTAATTAGGATAAACCAGTTTTCCTAATTAAATAATTTCATTAATTTTTATTTTAAACTTAATTGAGTTTGATAGTCAAAAATAATTTGATGACTCATCAAACTTGGGTCATGCCCAATCAACTAATTAATTTTAATTTTCAAAAAAATAAAATTGATAATTATACTTTTAAATATCAAAAGATAAAAGACAGGACTAGGGTTATCATGAAACATCACAGGGATAGGGCAACACGGTATCAAGTAATATGTGAAACATATCCTGGCAATCACAATGATTGTTGCCGATAGTGGTATTGGGACATTTCCACCGCCACCGTCAGATGCCCATCCACCGCCGGCGGTGCAACCCCCAGCGTACCTCATGACGGTGCCACTGCCGGTTGCACCGCAGTCGCCGATCTTCCCAACAGCAATTCTGTGGCTAGAAAGCAGGTGACGCCAGTGCGGCAACTACTTTGTCGGTGCCTGCACCAGAACTCTTTGACAGAGTTCCTTTTTCCTTTTTCTTCTCCTCGTTCACCTTGTGCGTTCTTCATCTTCTCGTGTGCAGAATTATTACAAAATAATATTCAAAATAAATAAAAATGACAAATATTCCTATGCCCCAGAAATTGTTTATACAAGATCTTAGGAAAAAAAACAAAGCCTAAACCCAAAAGTCACGATACAATTAATTATTTACCATTAAACCATACATTCAAAACATATAACCATCCATTCATTCATATATATCGAAATATGTAATGAATAATGCAAGAACACCCACAAAATATTTAATGTTTACATATATAAAGACCGTTCTTATACCAATTGTTAGAAATCGAGGCGCGCAGCGGAGGCGGTTTATATAAAAAATTTATTGATGGAAAAACAATCGTGTCACCACGGTTTCGAAAAAAACTATTTAATGAAAAATATATTTTCTTATCAGATTCATTATATAACTATACATTAAATATAAGACATATAAATATATGGATTATACCTCTTGTAGTCTATCAAGCATCCTTGCCAACAACGAATTGGAGGTTCCACGAACAACAGACTATAACATCCACACCAAGATCTTTCAAGCCAATCCTCAAACACAGTAGGACGTGTGTTGGCACGTAGAATATATAATGGTCACTTTTCTATGTCTAGGTGTACTCAACACATGAGATCTAGAGATTTGGAGAAGAAGTTTTGTGAAAGAAAAACTCTGAAAAATAATTGGAGTATTCACAGAGTCTTTGATTCACTTTTAATTACAGGAATGCTTCAATCACTTAATCATACACTTTTTCAGGCAAATAGAATAATATCTATATATCTTCTAGGTCAATGCTCATTAGGTTTTAGGGTGTACATAAAATAACAAATGATATACGAATGTACCATTGTAGTAGTATCCACTGTAATTAGTGCAACACTGCAATCACACACGATACTACAGTAATTCATGTCAATCTCTGATTCAAAAATCAGTGATTGACATGAGGCAGTCCAACATGCCACATTTCCCAAATTTATTATTTATTTTAATCATGTAAATATCTAGATATCAGTTAATTCAAAATTAAATTATTTGATCACTCTTATCAACTAACTTATCTGTTAGTTCAGAAATTACATATTTAGTTTATTCAAATTTGAATTATTATCTCATAATAATTTAACATTATTTAGTTTCATAAATCAATCTATGTTGTCTCACTTATCGATTAACATAAAAATTAATCTATATAGTTATTTAATTGTAATTGCCAAAAATTACAATCAATAAGTTAATTAATCAATCACATATAATTATCTCAAAACTATATACTTGCCCAAGAAATTTAATTCCTATCACAAGATAGTCCTTTTCTCATGTTCTGAAATATTCACACTCTAAACTGTGTAGTACAGAGGTGACTTGGGGACCATGGACTCATAATTCTAAGTTTCAATAAACTAGAATATTAATTAAACTCTTTAATTAACTAATCTTATTTATTAATTATATTATTATTTCACTATAAATATGGAATTGCATTCTTAGTAATTACAGAATATATTTACAGAGTATTCTCGTGTAGTCCATTGATATAATTACTTCATGTAGTTTTGTCCTCCAATTACTGGTTCGTAAATTAGAGTTAGTCAAAATTATCATTTTACCCTTCTAATTACCTCTTGATCCTTAAGTACCACTAATTCAGTAGTGAATGGTCAGTTTATAATCGTATTATAAATTTGAACTAAATAACCATTCAGTTCCAGAATTAACACTTAAAGGAACCAATATATGATCTGTTAGGAAAGCTTGGATTCTAAATCTTGTAAGATCAAATTCCTAACAATTCATATCACTGAATCTCAAAATCAAAAGTCAATAGCTTGTTTTATAAATAAACTGTAACGAGTGAATCAAAAGATCCACTAGACATACATAGCAGTTCATGACTACTCAGGATTCAGAGTGATCTATATATGATCATCAGATTTGATGTGTATTAAATCTTTATGATAAACAGTAAGTTAATAAAGATATTAATCCACATCGGTATAGTTTTATATTATATGCTTATATAAAGTACATTCATTAAGGTGTCTATCCACATTAGTGATCTGAATCTAGATCACATGCATTCAAAAAATGCTTAATGAACGTACTAGTAACCATTCAATAAAGGTTCTATACTTTAGTATGTTGCAGACTATTTTATTCATTATCTATGATCTTAATCCTCTCGTACTTATACAAGATCATAGTGTTATTAATGAAAATGAAATTTTTAGATATTTCAAAATAAAAAATCAATTTCATTAAATTCAAATTAAAATATCTAAACATATGCTTTGAGGGTATTATGCCTAACACTATTAAGGTCCATTTCTTTTCAAGTATCTCAGTTAAATTGAACCCGAATTAAGTTGAAGTCGAAGCTTGTGTCTATCCAGGTCCATTTTTCTTTCAAATATGTCAGTTAAATCAAACTCAAATTAAGTCGAGGTCAAAGCTTGTACCTATCCAAGTCTGTTTCTTTTCAAGTATCTCCGATTAAATCGAACATGAATTGAGTTGAGGTCAAAGCTTGTGTCTGCCTAGATATAATTTTCTTTCAAATATATTGGTTAAATAACCTTGAATTGAGTTGAATTTGAGGCATGTGTCTATCCAGATCCATTTCTTTTCAAATATCTCTGGTTGAATCAAACGCGAATTGAGTCGAGGTCGAAACTTGTATCTATCTAGGCCCATTTTCATTCAAATATTTATGGTTAAATCGAACTCAGACTGAGTCGAGGTTGAAGCATGTGTCTATCCGGTCCGTTTCTTTTCAAATATCTATGGTTAAATCAAACCCGAACTAAATAGAGGTCGAAGCCTGTGCCTATCCAGGTCTACTTTCTTTCAAATATCTCAGTTAAATCAAACCTAAATTGAGTAGAGTTCAAAGTCTGTGCCTATCTAGGTCAATTTTTTTTTCAAATATCTCTGGTTAAATCGAACACAAACTGAGTCGAGGTTGAAGCCTGTGTCTATCCAGGTCCATTTCTTTCCAAATACTTCTAGTTAAATCGAACTCGTATTAAGTCATGGTCGAAGTCGGTGTCTACTTAGGTCCATTTTACATTTCTGTCATTTTATAGAGCCCAAATCAATCGAGGTTTCTATACCCTTTATCCATATAATCTTTCCCCATACCGATCAAAATACTTATCTACACATTTTTTACCCATATCCTAGTCTAAGACTATATGTATGATTTGAAAAATAGGAGGATAAGGACTAAAAATGAGAAAGAGAGTCCGAGGACTAAAAAATAAAAAAAGGAGTATAACGACTAAAAGCAAAAAGTGAAACCTTAAATTTATCTATAAATAGAGAGGATGTCTTCACTTCATAGGAGGTCTTTTAGAGAGAGAAAGAGATGTCTTGGAAAAAGAGAAGAGATCTTTCAAGAGAGAGTGTGTGAGAAATATGAAAGATTTTTTAAGAGAGATAAAAATAGAGTTTACATTTCTATTTATCTATAACTATTCATCTTGTCTCTTTCTTTCTATGAAGGTAATTTAAATTTCTTGCACCTTAACTAAAAAGATATATTGTTCATTTTATCATTTCGCATTCATACTCATGTAGTGTATATTCCTTGTTTCTCTATTCATAAATAAAAGTAAAAGTGTTTGTTCATTTTTCTTCATTATTTCACTCTTAATCTAGAGTTTTTATTTCAATGTATTGATGATTTTCTTAATTTGATAATGAGATATCTTTATCATCAACCCAATCAATGAGGATGAGGATAAAGCCTTTAAGGAGTACAAATTAACTCAATGTGAATCAACATTTTAATGAGTTGAAAGTGAACATTTTATGCAAAAATATCATATGATAATTTATCATACATAAAAGATACATAAACTACTATGAAGAGAGTTAAACATTTATATGGATAAGGATTATGTAAATATTAAAGTTTTGAATCCTTTTTTAATGTTTTCACAAGTTACTTTTTTTAGATCTTGTTGTCATTTTTTGTGACACTCGAATTAATAAGTTATTGTTCATGATCATTCCTTTCCTATTTGATAATACGATATACTGATGGTATATTAAAATATACTATGGTACATTGATGATATATTCAAATATATTATAGTCTATAATATATACCCATGGTATATTGATATATAGCATACCTCTACATAAAAGTTCCAGTTTTGAAAAAAATTACAGTTACGAAAAATACTTGCAATTCTTGTAAATACAATTTTTCTCGACTATTCTCTTACTTATTTTTTTAAAATAGTATATTTCCCTAAATGAGCCATAATTCAGTTGGTGCTATGAAATTATGGGTGTCAAGTTAGGATTCATGGAATGTAAAAGATTATGTTATAAATATAATTATAAATTTTTTATTTTACCTTTGAACTGAATAATGTTTATGTATTGTTGTTGATTAATTTTTTTAATTGCTTATTAATTTATTTATAATAGAGTAAATATAATTCTTAATTTATTTATTTGATAAAATAGAATCTTTTTTTTTAATTTTTTTTCTTTTTATTCAATTTTACTTATTCCTTTTCTTTACATGTTCACATATTCTTCCTTTTTTTTACTCTACACANTGTGTGTAGATTACAATATTTAATAATTAGATTTAAATTTTATTAATTTCATTATTTAGTTTTCACTAAAAATCCGATGAAGGATTTTGAGATTTTCGGGATACCAAATTTTTCGAACTACTGAGGTGAGAAGTTATTTTTTGGGATACCGAAAATACTCGAATAATGTTTTGATTTAAACAAATAAAAAAATTATTTTTCAACGGTCATTGTATCACCCATTAAAAGCTACTATCTAGTTTCATTTTAATAACACAATGCATGCCTATTGGGACATTTCAAAAATAAATATGTTTTTTCATTTATTTTTTAATATATTTTAGATAGTATTTAATTGAATTTGGTAATCATTTTAATAATTGGTGTTGTGGGGTTCAAGTACGTTTCTCGCACATAAATGACTCACATCAACTTTGAGTTTTTGTAAAATAAAATATTTATTTTAAAATTGAGTGACTAATCACGCCCTAAAATGATTTATGGTGACCTCAAATATTTTTTGCAAAATGATACTTTCAATCATGGCTCTGTATCGTATGCGCGTTGCGACAGTTCTCAACCATGAAAAAATGAGTTCGTTTTTATTGTTCATTTCCTTTCATTGTCAACAATTATACATTTGCCAAATTTATAGTAGAATAAGATTTTGGTCGTTTGGGAAAGCCATATTCACTTGCTTGATTTTATATGAAATAGGCATGTACATCCAGCTCAATTAGTTCTCTTAAATTCCATCCCTTAATTATTTGTTTTAAAGAATATTGTAATCTACAAGAGAGCTGTCATTCGTAAAACTCTTCTTACCATTATCGGACCACTACTGCTGTGTTACTCACTGAAAATGTTTAATACAGTAACCTAAGTAGCACTTTCTCTCTCTACTAGAAAATCACCTCAAAGGAACTTACCTACATGGCTGAGACTTTATCATGAGGCCTTTGGGAAAAAGTAAACTTCAAATGAGATTGTTATTTCGGTAAAATACGATGTCCAAAAATTTAAATTATCGTGTTCGATGATACATTAGGTTTGTTATGAGTCATTTTTATCTTCTACTCTTTTATTTCTCAAAAACTTGAGGTTGTTTGGTATGAAATAATTATGGGCCTTTTGGTTCGTATATATCAAAATAACCATCATAATTTAACTATTGGCGATAATTCAAGGTAATGTTAGAGAAATCAGCCATTTTTACTGTTTTAGGAAATGGTCAAAAAAAAATTTAATTGCATAAATGACCATTTTTTTCATTCCCTTTCTCCCTCAATTTCCATCTCTTTCTACTTCGTCTCTCGTTCTTTCTACTTCTGCCTCTGTCTCTCTCTCTCTCTCGTTCTCTTTGCTTCTGCCTCTGTCTCTCTCTCGTTCTCTCTTCGTTTCTCTCTCGCTCGCTCTCGGGTCTTGAAGGGACTTTGGTAATTATAAATTGGAGGTTCTAATGGAGAAATTATGGAGGGGTACTGAAGTTGATGGGGTTGAGGTTTTGGAAATATGGATCTTGTCATGGATGGATTTGTAAAGGGACGGTTGGATCTGGTGTTTGTGTTAGTAGCAGTTATCACCATTAAACTTATGGTTTTTGAGCGAGAGAGTTGAATAAGAAGAAAGAGGGGACGGGCTTAAGTGTGAGAAGGGGTATGGTATTGTATGGTAAATAAAAATATACCACGATATATTGATGATATATAAAATCATACTACATATATGATATGATATATTGATGGTATATTAAAACATACTATGGTACATTGATGATATATTCAAATATATTATAGTATAAAATATATACCGGTTGTATATTGATATACAACATAGAACACATGTACATTTACTTTCCAGTTTTGAAAAAAAATTGCAGTTACGAAAAAAACTTGCAATTCTTGCAAATACAATTTTTCTCGGCCATTCTCTTACTTATTTTATAAAAATGGTATATTTCCCTAAGTGAGCCATAATTCAATTGGTGCTATGAAATTATGGGTGGCAAGTTAGGATTCATGGAATGTAAAAGATTATGTTATAAATATAATTATATATTTTTAATTTTACCTTTGAACTGAATAATGTTTATGTATTGTTGCTGATTAATTATTTTCATTGTTTATTACTTAATTTAAAATAGAGTAAAATATATTTGTTAATTTATTTGTTTGATAAAATAGAATCTTTTTTATTTTTAAATTTCTTTTCTTTTTATTCACTTTTACTTATTCCTTTTCTTTACATGTTTCACATATTCTTCCTTTTTTACTCTACACATTCTTATCAGATTTATCATACAATTTTTATCATCTTTAACTTTTCTTTTCATAATTTTATTTTCTCTCTATAGTTGTTATTTCTTCTTATTTTTATTTTATTTATATATCATTGTTATGTTGTCATCTTTTATGATGTGATTCTTGTCTCATCTCTTATTATTAGAAGTAATTTTTATATATATGTGTAGATTACAATATTAATAGTTAGATCTAAATTTTATTAATTTCATTATTTAGTTTTCACTAAAAATCCGATGATGGATTTTGAGATATTTAGGATATAAAACTTTTTGAACTACTGAGGTGAGGAGTTATTTTTCGAGACACCAAGAATGACTCCAATAATATTTTGATTTAAAAAAATTAAAAAATTATTTCTCAACGGTTTTTTTATCACCCATTAAAAGCTATTATCTAGTTTCATTTTTATAACACAATGCATGCCTATTGGGACATTTCAAAAATAAATATGTTTCACTTTTTTTCATTCATTTTTTTTAATATAGTTTGGATAGCATCTGATTGAATTTGGTAACCATTTTAATAATGATGTTGTGAGGTACTAATATATTTCACACACAAATGACTCACAAATCAACTTTGAGTTTTCGTAAAATAAAATATTTATTTTAAAATTGAGTGACCAATCATGTCTTAAAATGATTTATGACGAACTCAAATAATTTTTATAAAATGATTCTTTCAATCATCGCTCCGCATCGTATGCACGTTGCGACGATTCTTAACCGTGAAAAAATGAGCCCGATTGTTTATTTCCTTTCATTGTCAACAATTATACATTTGCTAAATTTATAGTAGAATAAGATTTTGCTCGTTTGGGAAAGCCATATTCACTTGCTTGATTTTATATGAAATAGGCATGTACATCCAGCTCAAATTGTGATGAATTAGTTCTCTTAAATTCCATCCCTTAATTATTTGTTTTAAAGAATATGGTAATCTACAAGAGAGCTGTCATTCGTAAAACTCTTCTTACCATTATCGGACCACTACTGCTGTGTTACTCACTGAAAATGTTTAATACAGTAACCTAAGTAGCACTTTCTCTCTCTACTAGAAAATCACCTCAAAGGAACTTACCTACATGGCTGAGACTTTACCATGAGGCCTTTCGGAAAAAGTAAACTTCAAATGAGATTGTTATTTCGGTAAAATAAGATGTCCAAAAATTTAAATTACCGTGTTCGATAATACATTAGGTTTGTTATGAGTCGTTTTTATCTTCTACTCTTTAGGTTTGTTATGAGTCATTTTTATCTTCTACTCTTTGATTTCTCAAAAACTTGAAGTTGTTTGGTATGAAATAATTAAGGGGCCTTTTAGTTCGTATATCAAAATAACCATCATAATTCAACTATTGATGATAATTCAAGAGAATATTTGAGAAATTAGTCATTTTTTACTGTTTTAGGAAATGGTAAAAAAAATTTAATTGCATAAATGATCATTTTTTTCATTCCCTTTCTCCCTGAATTTCCATCTCTTTCTACTTCGTCTCTCGTTCTTTCTGCTTCCCCCCCTCTCTCTCTTTCTCTCTCTCTCTCTCTCGTTCTCTCTGCTTCTCCGTCTGTCTATCTCTCGTCCTCTCTTTGTTTCTCTCTCGGGTTTTGATGGGACTTCAGTAATTATAAATTGGTGGTTCTAATAGAGAAATTATGGAGGGTACTAAAGCTGATGGGGTTGAGGTTTTGAAAATATGGATCTTGTCATGGATGGATTTGTAAAGGAAGAAGAAATAAGGGACGAGCTTGAGTGTGGGAAGGGATTCGGTACTGGATGGTAAATAAAAATATACTACATTTATATTACGATATATTGATGGTATATAAAAATATATTACATATATAATACTATATACTGATGGTATATTAAAATATATAATGATACATTGATAGTACATTCAAATATATTATAGTATATTATATATACCCATGGTATATTGATATACAGCATAGAACACCTGTACATAAAATTTCCGGTTTAAAAAAAAATTACAGTCACAAAAAAACTTGCAATTCTTGCAAATACAATTTTTCTCAGACTATTCTCTTACTTATTTTTTAAAAATGATATATTTCCCTAAATGAGGGATAATACAATTGGTGCTATGAAATGGGTGTCAATTAAGTTTCATGGAATGTAATTATAAATTATAAATTTTAATTATAAATTATAAATTTTATTTGCAAGAATTGAATTATGTTTATTTTACGAAAACTATAAATTTAGTATATTTTTATAAATATAATTGAATTAAATTATAAATTTTAATTATAGATTATGTTATAAATATAATTATAAATTATAAATTTTCCTTTTGAACTGAATTATGTTTATGTATAGTTATTGATTAATTTTTTTCCATCATTTATTACTTAATTTATAATAAAATAAAATATAATTGTTAATTTATTTCTTTGATAAAATGGAATCTTTTTTATTTTAATTTTTTTTAATTTTATTCAATTTTACTTACATGCTAACTAATTTTTATTGACTAAATTATTACTTATCATAACGGCTATATTGTAAATTTACTTAAAAATATTCAAGATGAAATAACAAATTAATAATATACAAATAAACAATGAGAAAGGATGACGACTTAGATAATATAAAAATGAAAATGAAAAATAAATTAAGCAATGAGAATGTTAAATTGTTTTATTTGTTTTGATAAAATGTATTTGAAAATGTTATAAGAATTTATCAATTTATAATTCTACTCTTATCCTTAGCCCGATATATAATAGGTTTAATTTCATAAACACTCATTCAACTTTGACCTTTTTCAACCGAACTCCCCCAATTTTGACCTATTCCTCAATGATCCTTCAACTTTCATGATCTATCAAAAACACCCCCTCACTACAACAAATGGGCTGATAGATGACCGTGAATACCCGTCAATATACCCCTATACTGACTAGTAATCCAATGTCATCTACCCAGCTGACATCTAAACCCCTTTAAAAAAACGTCAAAATAGGCCTGCTGCGAAAAATAGTTAGTTGACAAAGAGTTCCCGTCAACAAAGGGTGCCGCGAAAAGGAGTTTGTTGATGGGGATTCTCCATCAACAAAGGGTGCCCTGAAAAGGAGTTTGTTGACGGCGATTCTCCATCAACAAAGGGTGCCACGAATGCAATAAGTTGACGGAGGATCCCTGTCAACAAAGGTTACCACGAAAAGGAGTTAGTTGACGGAGAATTCTGTCAACAAAGGGTTCTGCAATATGGTATTATTATATGATGGGGAATCCCCACATCAAGATTTGTAGGAAAAGAAAAAAAATAAAAGATTTATTTCAATATGGTGTCGAAACATGCTGACAATATTATCGATTCTAAAAGCGCTGCCAATTAATAAATTCTAAATAGTTTTGATACCAATAATAACATCAGTCCTAGATAATTCCTCTAGCAATAATATATATCATAGAATTAAACCAACTTCATACACATTAATCGATAATCACAGTTTTCATAATAACTTTAGTCCTAGACAATTCCCCTAGCAGTAATATATATCATAAAATTAACCAACATACACACTAATCCATCATCATTATTAATTGATAAAAATACTAAGTGCTCTACATATTCAAAAACCATAAAACATTTATTCATCAGATTCATGATGGTAGCCCCAACGCTGCAATCCCCCCCCAGAGATAATGTCATACTATAAAAGCACATTCACGACTTAGACCAATTAAGCTTACACCTTTGCTCAATCATAGTCAATCACTTCAACCATACATTATGCTTGTCATTAATAAATGTCTATCCAAAGCTGTTCACAATCTCTATATCCTCCTTCATTACAAAACTCACAAATCACTCTTAGACCAAAAACCACCATCAAGATGAAATTCTTAAATCAAAGTAGACTACAATCAAATGGAGAGAAAAACATCAAGAGTTGCAACTAAAATTACTCATCATTACTACAACATATTTACATCACAGGGAATAAAAGGCTAGAGAAATGTAACACACCATTCAATCATTAACTTTTTCGAGGTCCAGCTTCAAACAACTTCATAAAATGTCTAAAAAGTGAGAATACAAAACATATCGGGTATCATACATTTTTGAACTCCTTAACATTTTTATTGAACCTTAAGTAGTCTAATTATATCTAAACATTTGTTGCCGTGCATGTTTGAACAACTAGAGAAGAATAGTATTATGCAAATTGAGAAACGCTAACAAACGAGTACAAAGTTTTAGGTTTCTAGATTTTTGTAAACTCGATGTTTACTATTTTGTATAATATAGTTGTTGGAGTGTATAAATGTTTGAGAAAACTACAATTTAATCTTTTGAACTATCAAGTTGTCGTCATTTATAATTCTGAACTATTTTTGCTTCATTTATAGCCTTAAACCTTTTATTTTCCGTCAAAACTAACCTCATATCCATTGGCAGTTAAATTTTCGTTAGTTTAAGTTAAAATGACGTAGTTTTGAAATATTAAAATTATAAACCCCCCTTCAAAATTACGTCGTTTTGCTTATTATTTTGTTTTTGTTTTTCCCAAACCCTTTTTACTTTCACCTTCACCATTCTCAGCCATTTTCCTTTCGTTTCAAATCAAATCCATTCTCAACCAATTTCGTTTTGCTTCTTCACACCATTTACTCAGCTACTGTTTTATGAAGAAGGAAAAGCTCAAGCTTGGGTCGAAGAAAAGGTACTATTTCTTCTTCGTTTTTGACTTTTGTAGATAGAACTTGTACTGATTTATGGCCTTCTAAGTTTGTTCGTTATTTGGTTTTATTTTTTCTTTGTTCAGTTACTATTTTTGTTGTTTCTTCTTCGTTCTTCTTCTTTTGGCCTTCTATACTATTTATGGCCTTCTGTAGCTCGAATCAGTTTTGATCTGCCAAAGAATTTCTTGGCTTTTGATCTGCAAAAGATCCTTCAACTTTTCAATTTCTAGGGTTTTGATCTGCTAAAGAATTTATTATGTAATGGTGTCTTACAATGAATCGGGTTTTGATGTGTAATGATGTCTTCCATTTTCGCAGCTTCAAAGAATATCTTGGGTTTTAGCATGTAGTAGTAAAGTGAATTTATTTTGTTTCATTTTTTGTCTTGTAGTATATCATGAATCTTTTGTTGGAGACTAAAAGTAATTATATAGACATATTTGTTGAGAATAGTATGGATGATGATATAGAGGATGATGAATTTGAGGGCATAGGAGATGATGATATAGATGATGAAGAGTCTGAGGGTATAGGAGATGATGATCAAATAGTTCTTGACTTCTTTGAATGTAACGATGAACATTGAACATTTCTTGGTTTCCTTATGGTTGAGATAGAAGTAGGGAATGAAGATGAAGCATTGTTGGAAGAGTTACATACTCTGGTTAATTGTGATGACGAGAGTTCACATAGTATCCATATTTTAAGTCTGACACAAATATGGACAACTAAAACTTATGTTGGGTCAAATTTTCTCTAACCACAAAGAGTTCAAGGAGGCAATTATGTCATACAAAATCAAATGCGGTTATGACATTAGGGTGGTGAAGAATGAATCTACAAGAGTGAGGTACAAATGTGTAGAAGGATGTGACTGGTATATATGCTTCATTGATGCAAGATCGATGTATCTTGCAAGTCAAATCTTTTCATCATGAGCATACCTGCGCACGAGCTTTTGGAAGCTAACAAGTTACTGCCAAATGGGTTGCGACAAAATACTTGGAAAATTTAGAAATGATCCAATGACGAATTTAATGTATGTGCAGCAAGGAATAAGAGAAGACTTTCAAGTTGAAATAAGTTTGAGCAAATCTTATAGGGCGAGAAGACTTGCTAACTTAGCTATTGAAGGAACAACAAAAGAACAATACAGTAGGGTAAAACCTTATTGTGAAGAGTTAATAAGATGTAACCCTGGTAGTACTTGTGGTGTTTGTGTCTACAATCCTCAACCTATTTTTAAGTGATTTTATGTTTATTTAGATGCTTGCAAGAAAGGATTTTTTTCAAGTTGTAGCCCCATGATTTGTTTAGGTGCATGTCATCTAAAGGGTTATGTGCAAGGACAACTTCTAGCAGTTGTTGGCGTTGACAGAAATGATGGTATGTATCCAATTGCATATATTGTTGCTGAGATCAATACAGAAGGCCAAAATAGAAGGCAAAAATACCTTGCTAAGATCAGTACAGATTCAAAGAAAATCGAAGTAATACCTAAAATTCTTTTACAAATTAAAAGCTGAGAAATTCTTTCGCTGATCAAAATCAATTCGAGCTACAAAAGGCCATAAATAGTACAGAATGCTAAAATGAAGAAGAACAAAGAAGAAACAACAAAAATAGTAGCTGAACGTAGCAAAAATAACACCAAATAACGAACAAACTTAGAAGGCCATAAATCAGTACAAATTCTATCTACAGAATGAAAAGAAGAGGAAACAGTAAATCTTCTTCGACCCAGGCTTGAGCTGCTCCTTCTTCGTAAAACAGTAGCTCATTAAGTGGTGAAGAAGCAAAACGGAAATGGATGAGAATGGCTTTGATTTGAAACGAAACGAAAATGGATGAGAATGGTGAAGGTGAATGTAAAAAGGGTTTGGGAAAACGATGAAGTTTTGAAGGGGGATTTTATAATTTTGATATTTCAAAACTACGTCATTTTAACTTAAACTAACGAAAACTTAACTGTCAATGGATGGGAGGTTAGTTTAAGGTTATAAATGAAGAAGTTCAGGGTTATAAATGACATCAACTTAATAGTTCAAGGGATGAAATTATAGTTTTCGCTAAATCCTTTGTTGATTTCACTGTTATGAAATATTATATTATTTATTCTCAGATATTGTATTATCGTTTTATTTTTATTGTGCAAATTTATTAGGTTGATTACAAAATTGGCATCGAAACCAAACAAATTAGAAAATTTTACAGTAAAAAATTATTATTTACGACTGCGGTGAAATATATTATGAAGGTTGTAAATATACTACGATGATGATGGTGCAAATATATTTGACGACGGTGTGAATATATTTAATTGTCGTGCAAAATATATGTTGTCGCAAAACATCTACAGTCGTGAACAAAATCATATCTTTCACGATGAAATTTTGACTTCTGACACAAAACAAAGCCTCTACCATAAAAAATACTACTGTCGTGTCAAATGCACAACAATTTTTACGACATCATTTCACAACGGTCGAACCATCATCGTTAAATATGTTTTATGATAGTTGATTCATCGTCGTGGAAAACATTTTTTGTACTAGTGTTCGCAACACTTTGTTGAGCCCTCTAATAATTTATTGAATCCCTCAACATTTTTGTTGAATCTTAAGTAGTCTGACCTTATTTTTTACATTTTGTTGAACTCTTCTAAAATATTTGTTGAAGCTCTTAACATTTTTGTTGAACCTCGAGTACTTTGAACAAAATTTTTAACAATTTATTGAACCCTAAACACATTTTATCAAACCCCTCAATACTTTTGTGGAAGGCCCCAACATGTTTGTTGAGTCCAAAGTAATACCACCACATTTTCAACATTTTGTTCAAGTAGAACCGGAAACTTTTTTTTTTGAAGTCACGAACAATTTTATTGAACCCTAAATAGTTTTACAAAAATTATCAAAATTTTCTTGAATCTCAACAGATTTTGTTGACTCCTCAATGTTTCGTTGAACTGCCTTGATATTTTGTTTGACTCCTAAAATAAACCGAATTTCACTGGTTTGCCATGATGGGATATTCATGGCTCAAATTGCAATGTATGGATCACAAATTTCTATCATCAATGACCAGAAAAACACCACAGTGTTGAAGAGCGACCATTTACCACTCAATTTGTAATGATACAAACTTATTTGTACTTTTCAACGTTTTTTTAATTTCAAAAATTACCCTACTGGACCTTCCGTTGAAGAATCATTTTATTATAGAAATTAATCTGATAAATATATTCCTCTTATCTTAATCCTATTGAATATTAAGTGAAAGATTTTAATCCGTGAACATGGACAAAATGAGTATACATGTAAGTATGAAGGATATGTAATCGCAATTTAATGCTAAGAAATAAATATAATGCAACAAATATGGATGGAATTACATTTTATTATGCTTAATCATAGTGAGCATTACTTTTGTTGTCCAACTGTTGGATCCTATCTCTAAAAATACTGATTGACATTGCCATAAAAGGCTTAGATATTGCATATAAAGGATACTACTAGTTAGTCGGTTAGCCAGTTTATTCTGATCAAGGATACATATAAGAGCACGTTAAATACTAGCTAATAGCAAATACATTCATAGAAAAATACATTCATAGAAAAACATCATCCATCACCTGGACATATATGTACATTCATCACAACAACAGACCACCCAAACATCATTCATCTCCTGGAAAATGCCCAAAGTATTGTGCCCATTGTACTCGCACCTCATCGATTTCGCCTTGAGTATATTCAATGTATTGTGCCCATTGTACTCGCACCTCATTTTTGAGCGGTCATCTATCTGTCCATTTGTTGTAGTGTCATTATATCATAGATGTGGCTATTATCTATATGTCCATTTGTTGTAGTGGTCTCCGTAAAAAAAAAACTGTTTTCCCATCTTCTTCATTTTGGTTTGGGCATGTGTTTAGCTTACATCAAAGCCTAAAGTCAGCTATGGTGGAGATTTCCAGAATCTTTAGTAGAAACGGATCGGAAGTGGTTGTGTTAAATTAATTGGATTGTAAATGTTGAACTAGGTTGCATTTAGAGTGTGTTATGGGCATTGCATAACTACCAATGACATGGCATCACGTGGTGAGTCACGCCAAAAGTTTTTACACTAGAAAAAGGAATTTGGAGGCCTAAGTTCCCAATGGGAGAAACCTGACCTAGCTAGGTCGATCTACAAAGAGCTGAGGCCGTGCCGACCAATATAGACCGAAAAATAGTGTAAATGAGACCTGACGCAAGGGCTCAACTAGTCCTATGTTAGGCACTATCATTACTCATAGAAAGTAGCACCATAATGAAATATCAAGTCAGCCCCACATGAAATATATAGTATTAAGTAATGGGATCCTAAATTGAAAAGAATTATGACTTAGCACTAAATTTACTTGAACATTTCATGTATATAATAAATAAGGAAGAGGAGATATGTACGTAAAGAAATATATTTCATTTATCACCTTCTAAATGTTTTGTAGTCTTTTATTTTTTTAATAAAATATTACATTTTTTCTTGAATTTGATGGCCATGTCATAAAAGGCCTTGTTGGTTGCAAACTTAGCTGGAATGATTACTGCATGCATGCCCTCCTTAATTTCCTTCACTCGGGGTTCGTTTTTACAAAAAAAAAAAATTCTCAATAAATTATACATAATTTTATATCTTATAACTCTATTTAAAATGTATATGGAGAAAACTATTCAACATTTCAAGAAAAAATTCATGTGCGGAAAAAAATGATACGTCACGCTGTGGCGTGATGTATAAACATGTAAATAAAAAATAAATTAATTTGAATGGTGACGAGTACAATATGATCTCATACCACTGACATTATATGATTCAACCCAGTGATACATATAAATTAATTGAAGGCAAACTTACCTTGAGAGGTTAATCTCATAGCAATAAGAATGGAGCTGGAAACCATACAGAACAATTTGAAGTTACAATTAGGCATTGAAACAATTCTCAAAGCAATTGTAACAAATTTGCAGAGTAAGCAAAGAGGAGTTTCCATGGAAACATAAAGAAGCAATTTTTCTATTAAATAAAAAAATCTCAAGCACAACATGTTATGAAGACAATGTAAAAAGGCTGACGATTAATTGGTGAAAGCACTTCTAATTTCGTTCTAATTTGTTTATCATTAAAACCACTCAAATCTCCAACCTATGTGCCTGGCTTTAATCGTTTCATTACATGATATGTATGGCTGTCAATATGTTTTCATTGTAAACAAGCTAAGTGAGTTTATTCATCAACCTACACTCACTCATTGGCAGGCCAATAAAAGGTTGTTAAGGTACTTAAAAGAAACAATTTATCAAGGTCTTACCATTAGACCTTCTTCAAAACATGATAATGGAAGCTTACTCAGATGTTGACTGGACAAGTGACAATGATGACCGAAAGTCAACATGTGCTTATCTGATTTTTCTAGGTGGAAATCTCATGTCTTCGTCAACTAAGAAGCGACTTATTGTCTCTGGATCAAGTACAAAAATGACTACGGGGTTTTAGCTAATGCAATTTTAGAAATCTAGTGGTTTAAGAGCTTGTTGTTGGAGTTCGGTCTGTTTTGTTCTCAACATCCTATTCTTGGTGTGATAATATCAGTGTCCTACCTCTTGTTTTTAATCTAGTTTTTCATGCAAGAACAAAATATTTTGAACTTGTTGTTCACTTTATTAGAAACAAAATTATACATAATTAGATTGATATAGGATTTTTGCCAAGATTTACACTACAAAAGCAGGCTTGAGGTGAATACCGCTCCCTTCAGCTTTATAGAGGTGTTAAGGTATCAACCTTATAATCAAAATCAGATCAAGAGGAAGCCAATGATTAAGTAGCAGTTACTAAGCAAAGGTGAGCAGTTTGACAGGTTGAATTAAACAGTCAAACTGCTCACTTGTTAGAACAGTGGGTGCTTTAACAAGAATAGGGGTTGGCTGCAATTCTGTTAAAGCTATTCTTGAATGTACTATCTTGTAATCAAGCGAGTAAAAATAACAGCTATTGTGCAAAGCCTCCAAAATTGAAACTGAGGTCATTCTTGCTGCTTTTATTTCTTGTTCTCCTCTTGCTACAGTAATTTAATTTCATTTAGTAAAATCATATCTCTAAATATCATTCCTGGTTGTCATCTTGTTTGTAATGAATCATTATTTACGCATGTGGTCAGTGACCAAATATTCATCTCACTTCAATTTTCTATTCTCGTTATTTCTTTACTATCAATCTGCATTGCTCTACCGACTTATAATAGTGACGTTGAGTATGCACTACTATGATGTGTACAATTTTTATATCTCAAGGTTATAAATCCACGAAAATATACAATTTTTTGTGCAGATTCCAAATTTTTTGAGTCATTTAAAATAATTTTTAAACTATTTTTTGTACTGATTACAATAAAGAAAGAAAAAGAAATTACAAATCAAGAAACTTTATTCTTTTTGGCATCAATTAACAAAGCTCTAGTGATCTCCACACTTAAATGTGGATTCTTGAGAGCAAAAGCCTCGTATGAAGCTGAGAATACAATATCATCCATATATTTGACAATAAAATTCAAAGCACTATCCTTTAATCCAAAATAGGAACAAACATCTGCAATATCTAAAACATCAAGGGCATTGGATGCGTTAAGGGACTTGAGCATGTAATTTTCACAAAACTTTTGTAAGTATGAGATTTCGTACTTATCGGCTGCAAGTGAGAGTGAGTATATATGCTGCTCTAACTTTTGTTGAGGTAAAGTCCCACTATAGAGGAACTCAAGTAGAGATTCAAGCTCATCGTGATTCAATTCAGGCAGTGTTATGGTGTCCATGGGAGGAGCTTTGCATGCATCAGAATCTAATATGTTTTTGAATATTTCTGATCTTGCTGCCTGTATATTTGATAAACATGTTCTAAACTCAACAAATGCTAGAACTCATAATTACTTATATTTTATTTTGAGAAATGATAGTTAGCAGTTTGCTTAGCACTATCATTTCTTGGGACAGTTCGGGCATATGATGCCCTTATGGTATGTGTGTTGTAGAAATTACAATTGATTTATTACCTAAAGGGGAAAAAATGTATATACATCTATTGTCAATTGGATTCATGATAATTAATGAGGTTATGATAAAAGAAAAATGTTATGTAGCATCATAGTGTTTATCAGTGTTATGAGTTATTAGTGTATGTAGTTTCACATTACACGTAGTATACAAACCGATATGATGAAAAAATAAAATCAATGTGTGATCCCACATCACTTTAAGTAACTGCCACATCAATACAGTTATCAGTGTCAGCAACAAGGTGAGGATAATTTGTGTTTAAGGGCGACAGAAAGGAGAGAAGAGTCAAGAAGAGTTACCAGTAAGGATCTATGCGCAGAAATGGAAGAGCCATTATTGTTGCCAGGCTTGAGTAGTATATCGCTATGAATTTGATCTTTAAAAGCAGTGACGAACCCACTTAGGAAACTAATCTTCTCATTGAGTTCTTCCTCTTTATCTTTTAAACTCATTACCCATCTCGAAGCATTCATCAGCGTCTGAAAAAAGATAAGAAAGAGATCAAATTAATGATTTCTTCTATTTAATAAATAACCTTTGCTGTTTCATAGCTGATGACCAATTGATTTTCATATCTTAATTATGTTGTTTATTTTAGGAAGAATGCTGTGTACATATCACTAGATTTGGCACTGCATATGAATCCACTTTAATTAGACACAATAAATTAATATAACAAGAAAACAATAAATTATATATTATAAGACATACGAGAATGATCTCAGTTCTATATCAATGTTGAAGCACGACAATACCACGTAGCGTTGCTCATCTTTCCATAAAAATGTGAATTTGCTCTTCTAGTTTGAGCCGAGTGGTGAGTTCAATGACTCATGAGTTCTTAGGTTTTGATTTGACCAAAAAAGACGAAAAATTAGAGAACTCACCTCTCAATTTTAGATTTTGCATGTGCCCACCTATCATGATCAAAACAATTAAGATTTTTTTTAGATTTGTTAATAGTTAATGATTAAAAGCTTTGGTGGGGATAAAGAAGTTTGCATGCCAGATTAGTTATGCTGATGTTAACAGGGTCATTAATAAGGAAATTAGAACATCACTTATAGAGGAGTTTAATGTGTAATAAAATCTGTTTCCTGATATGTCAGTAAAATAAAAAGATCGTGCATTCGGATCATATTATCTCTAATTTTCCTATAATTGGTAACATTGACAAAAAAAAGTTGTTTCTTAATCTTTTACATATTATTCAATTTACTGTACTATTGATGTACACATACATGAAACAAAACGGTAAAAACAATTTAAACAATTCACCGCATAAGAAAACCAATCAATTAATGAAGAACATGGAACAGAGCTTGCCTTACAAGAAGCGGATGGAGAAACAGTAGAATTGCATGCATTGTTACTGATTACAGCTTTATCATTGTCAACCTTGTTAATCAAGTTGATAATGCTTCTAGCTCCTTCATAGCAAGCTCCACATATTGTATTCCTTGGAGACCTCAATATCACCGGCAATGTTGTACATATTGAGCAGTCCATACGCACCACAGCTTCCTTCTTTGCCTTGATCTGTTGATAGAATCCCAAAACTTGGTTCAAATTCTCATCAGCCAAGAAGAGAGAAATAAGAGAGAGAAGAATAAAGAGAAAGAAGGGATTAGTTCAACCTTAATTATTTATAGTTGAAGTTAGAGTTGTTAAAACTTTTATTCTATCCATTATTAAATTTAATAGTGCTTTAAATATGAAACAAGCATATGATTGCTTTAAGCTTTTAAGTGGTGCAAATATAATATTTTGAGTAAAATGGCCAACCTACCCTCTTTTCATCATTTGACAGGTATAATATAGAAAAAATATATTCAATTATTTTCCTTTTTCAAAGTATACTTATAATTTTCAAAATTAGCTAGTATCCATCACTTGCAGTACAAATGGTCATCGCGGGTATGGAGATTTGCTCCCTCAAGTTACAAATTTGAATTAGGGATCATGTTATCTCATGACCATCGATCCGATGATTTATCCTTTGATTTACCTATGATGCACTTGTGCAAAATTCTTAACTATGGACCTATGGAATCTCAGGATTAGTCAGAGAACTACACTTTGGATTTGGTGCTAATCCAAAAAAAATATCTACAAGAATAGAATTGCGGTTGGTTCATGTATACTTTTACAAAAAATAAAAACAATGAAATGTTGTTTTCCAAAAAAAAAATCAATATCAAACTGGTAGTATTATTTCAAGAATTATTTTAGTATATGTTTTCTGAGAATAAACGTTTGGTAAATCAATTTTCAAGTCATTTTTATTTTGAAAACCAAAAATTTTATAAAACACCAATCAAAGAGATCGAAGAAGATTGTTACATAAGCTACACATACACTTTTTGAGAAAGAAATTTAATATATTTAGAAATCATAATAAACTACATAAATTAAAAGAATAGAAGAGGGTATAAAAGGAAGGTGTAGGGCGAAACAGTCAACGAGAGGGGTTGGGGGGGGGGGGGGG